>SKCR01022227.1:0-14937 GCA_019454045.1 Zanthoxylum bungeanum
ATCAAGCGTAGTATACCAAATGTATTGTGTATATCGGCCCAGTATCGGATAGTCACGTGCTAGGGCTGGGGCTGGATAAATGTCTGCCTCGTCCGAAGCACATGTCGGATGTCTGGTAACATAGTCTCTATAATCGGATATTCATGACCTGGTCACAATATCCTGATTGGTTGTGCAACACTCAAGAGCACTAGTACCGTATCCTGCGTGACATCATCTCCACTATGACTGAAGTGATACTTCCGTCTTGACATCACACCCAATACACTACGACTCTCTGATAAACCCAGAAGTGGTGTACGCAGAACCGGTTAAAGCCCTGTACCACCAAGACCAAAGTCTATCGATTATCGTAAGTATTAGCGATGTAAGTCTCAGGTTAAGACCATACACACCTACCCTGATTTCGGCCTCCCATAGACACATAGTCATAATACTAATGGGATTCCGAGGGGTCTATCCAGAGCGAAGCTGTTTCCAGTACCATCGGTGAAACACAACCTCCTATCGCACTTGCATAAGTATCCAATACTTAAATATATGAGAACTATGCCGTTGTGCCCTCACAACGCGCACAAGTGCAATACTAGCCTATTCCGCATTATCGATGTCCTGTCTCGATAATACTCCGGCTAGGGATATTTAATGATTAATCATTCGTGGACTGATACTGTCTCATATCATTCTCAATCCAGGAACTAATCATATGGACCTCTCTTCATTTATATATATCTATGGTGATCTAATCACAAACGATGAGAGTGCAATTTCCTTGTCACATAGTTAATTTGCTACAACAACACAATGATCTGTGCAAATAGTGACGCTATGGGTCATTTTGTCCAACAATATGACTCACTCATTATTAATCTGGGATTAATTAACAGAGAGAGAAAATTAATCTAGGATTAATTACGGAGATATTTTATCTGGGATAAAATATTATTTAAAGAGAGAGAACGATTAATTTGGAATTAATCAATAAAATTAATATATTCGATATATTAAACGAAATAAAATTTCGACGCGGAATTAAAATTGGATTTTAATTCGGGCGAACGAGTTAATTTAGAATTAATTCGCTAGCGACGTGAATAGTAATTTTGCTAGGCATAATTATTTAATTAAATTTGATTTAATTACGTCGCAACTGAAAATTCGTTAATTCGGAATTAGCGAACCCGAGCCCGGGAGTGTTTGCGGGCCCACTCGCATTTCGAATCAAGTGGGGCCCACAAGTCACATCATGCGTCACATCATTAGTCATTCTTGTGATGGGAGTCTTGTCACCTTTTTGGTGATTGACAACTTGTCAATTTTGATTGATATGAGTTTATGGAAGACTTTAAAGTCTTGTACCATTTTTTTTGAAAAATGGATATTTGGTATTTGATTTTTTGAAAATAAAAAACATAACACACATTACCATATTCTCTCATCTCCCTCTCAACTCACCGCCAAGGGCCATTTTTCTCTCTTTTGTTTTCTCCTTTGCCGAGAACAACAATAAGCTTAGGAAAGATTTTTGGCAAATTTTTCAAGAGTGCTAGCACACCAAAGGAGTCTTAGAAAGGTGATAGGGAAACCCATTCATGAGCATGGAATTTCAAATCTAAGCTTGGAGCTTGGAGGACATCCATGGAGGAGCATGACTGAATCACAAGGAGCACAAATGGAGGGCTTGGCCGAGACATCCGTGAAGAATTTTTTGTGTTTCATCGCATCGCAAATCTGATCAAAGTGAGTATTTCCGCAACTTTACTTTGATGTATTCATACTTTTCATAGCTTAATTGATCTTGGGATGACTTAGAAAACCCAACAATGGTATCAGAGCCTTGATTAAGCATGAAATTGATTTAGGGTAAAATTTGGGTAAAATTGATTTGAGCATGATTTGATGAAATTGTTTGATTGAGTATGCTTGAATGATGATAACTTAGAGTTATGCATGATCAATTTGATGAAAATTGAATTGGATTAATTTTTCCCAAAAAATTAGGCTTGTCCGAATGCATGTGATACCCTAATGTCATGGTAATTTTTGTTTTTTTGATCATTGGATGAGTTGAAAGACTTGGGAAATGTTGATTTGAGATTCAATTGGATTGAAATCGGAATTGGACATTAAATCCCCAAATTCAAAAAACACCATGAGCATTTTCAAGGGTTACATTCTGCCATGGCTCAAGAATTGGGGATTTTTGATCCAATCAAATTTTCTCAATTCTATTGATGCACAAATCCAATTCATCATCATCCAACCACAATCAAACAACCAATTTAGGAAAATCAAGTTCCAAACACAAAAATCCTAAATTAAAGTCATGAACCCTATAATTCCAAATCAAACTTAGATCGCTCTGATACCAATTGTAAGTGTTCATATAACATGCCAATATCGTCTAAGAGTGATTTGTGTGTGAATTAATCAAAGGGAGTTGCGGAATACTCACATTGATCGGATATAGTTCAAAACTTTTTCTTCTTTATTGGATGTGTTGGAAGCTACGGAGCTTGAGATCGAGTTCCAAACTCTCGGATTAGTCTCCCTATCACCTTATTTAACTCCTTAAGTGCTAGCTTGTTGAAACTTTGCAACAAAATTTCAAGAAGAATGAACCAAGTTCACGCCCAAATGGAAGAGAGAATGAGATGAATAGTGCATTTGCATTTTGATTTCTAAAATCAATTACCAAGAACAAAACCAAAAAGTTGTATATATTTTTTCCAAAAAAGCTAAAGTGTGTTTGACAAGAAACCTTTAAAAGCTTCCAACCACTTCCATCACTCAAGTGACTTGTTGATGTAAGTTGGTGGACCCACTTTAAATTCAAAATTCAAGTGGGCTTGCTCAACACACTTCGGGCTCGGTTTCGTTTAATCCGATTAAACGAATTTTCCATCGCGACGTAATTAAATCCAATTTAATTAAATAATAATGCCTCGCAGAATTATTACGAAAGTTGCTTAAGAATTAATTCCAAATTAATTCTTTCGCACGAATTAAAATCCAATTTTAATTATGCATTGAAATCCAATTTCAATTAATATATCTAATATATTATTTTAGCCCAATTAAATAAATTAAATAGTAAAATACATTTTAACTATTAAATTTACTTTACCGATTAATTCCAAATTAACCACGTTCTCTCTTCTCGACGAATTTAATCCGAGATAAATTCTTGACGCAATTAATCACAGATTAATTCTTTCTATGTTAATTAATCCCAGATTAATTCTTACCGTAATTAATCCCAAATTACTTCTGTTCGAGTCAAATGTCATCGGTGAATCTTTGGGAAGCGACCCAAGAGATCCCTGGATATGTTGGCAGTAAATACGGTCATCAGACTATCTGAATACGTGCGTACCCGGTACCACGTTCTTACCGATTTACAAGACATGGTTGGCTTCTAGCAAAGCACCGTGCCTACCCAATTCTCCAGAAATATTCTTTAAAGGAATATGTAATTTTTGTCAGGCGTAGTATACGTAGTATTGCGTATTACTATCTAGTATCTGATGTCACATGCTAGGCCTGGGGCTGGAATTGTGTCTGCCCCATACGAAGCATATATCAGATATCTGGTAACTAGTCTCTATATTCGGATAATCATGACCTAGTCATATTATCCCGATTACCACAGTACTTAAGAGTACTAGTTCCGTATCCTATGTTATCATCATCTCCATATGATTGAAGTGATACTTCCATCTTGACATCACACCCAATACACTGCGATTCTCAGTATACCCAGAGGAGGCGTACACAGAACCTGTTAAAGCCCCGGACGACCAAAACCAAAGTATACTGATTGTCGCAAGTATTAGCGATGCAAGTCTCAGGTTAAGACCAAATACACCTACCCTGTTTCGAATTCCCATAGACATATAGTCATAATACCAATGGGATTCCGAGGGTTCTATCCAGAGCGAAGCTGTTTTCGTACCATCGATAAACATAACCTCCTATTACACTTCCATAAGTACCCAATACCTAAATATATGAGAACCATGTAGTTACGCTTCCATAACACGCACAAGTGTAATACTAGCCTATTCCGCATTATCGATGTCCAGTCTCCATAATACTACGACTATGGATATTTAATGATTAAACCTTAATGGATTAATATTGTCTCATATCTTAGTAATATGGTAATAATCATATGGACTTTTATCATTTATATATCGTGGTAATCCAATTAAAAATGATAAAAGAGAAATTTCCATGGTCACATAGTAAACACACACGTATAACGCAAGCGTACATATCGTTCAAGTAGATTAAAAAGTATCGATCCCACGAGGACTTAATACCTAATCTATTAATTTTATGAGGTCAAATAATTACTAGTATCTAACAGGTTGATTGAATGATTTGAAATGGTGATGATTCTAAATTTAAAAACAAGTAAATAAAATTGCACAAAAGTAGATTTAAGAAAATTCAATATTAAAAACTATCTAGGGTTGTGAATCTTTTTAATATATTTTAAAAGATGAAGTGATTATTTCATATTTGTGTAAGAAATCGGTTTACTAACCTGGAACACTAAATTATGCAAAATCCTCTGTCGATGGTCAGACGCAAATAACCAGTTTAACCCAATTGAAACATATGTCTATGTCAACCAAATTATCTGGATTCATTAAGTTTAAGTTCCAATTATGGCTACCCCCGCCCGACAGGTATATGTCTATCATGTAAAGAAATCTATTAAAGGGTTATCTATCCTCAAGGAAGATCATGGCTATTAAGTCTAAGGCTGAAACCTAAAATTCCTTTGTCAAGTTTATTTTAGATTTACCACATCAATCTTATTGGTGATCAGACAACAAGAAGCATTAAGCTTAAGACTTAATAAGTAAACCTTTAAATTACCCAAACTATAAAATAACCCCTTATAAACTAGTGATATTAGAATTCATCACAACCCCATATAACTAACTTAGTTACGACACATAACTAGGGCTAGTAAAAACTTAATAGTAAAAGACATAAAGTAAAAATGCTGAAAAGTAATTGCGGTAAATAAAAACTGAAAAGTAAATTACAATAAAATAAAATGCTAAGGTAAAAGGATCAACTTTTACTGTTTACTATTTAGATATCTCCCTTAATATAATATATTAACTTGTATTATTTTACCAACCGTCCATATAGGCGGTAACCTGATTAAGTCAAATTAAGTCCAACCAGCCATAAAGGCGGAACCAAAATAAACCTGCCAAATAGGCGGTAAGAAAATTCAATTACCAACCGACCAATCTGGCGGTATCATTGATTAGTCCGGTTTAAACCAGATTAAAATGAATTACCAACCGACCAATATAGCGGTATCCTTTTTAAGTCAAATTTTACATAGTGAATATATTATATTTAAGGGAAATTAATCTAAATAGCAATAGTAAAAGAATTACCTTTCACCATAGCAGGGGGGAAGTTACCTCCTCACGGTGAATAGTAAGAACTGTAAAAATTAAAGAAAGTAAATTACTATTATTACAGAACGTAATTAAAATTAATTACAAAAATAAAATTTAAAAGAAACTAGATAGAAAACTCCCTATTTACATCAGAGAATTCAGAGAGGAAGGTACTTCTGAAACTGAAATTTCGAGCTCTATTTATTGGCATCAGTAGGCTCTGGGCGTCGTGACGCCAAAGGTTATAGCGTCGCGACGCCGGTCTCTTTTGGCGTGGCATGCTGAAGGCTTGACACGTAGCGATTCTGGATAAGGAGATAAGGCGACACGTGTCAAGGCGGCTGAGAGCTCAATGATTACGACACGTGGCGGCTCGTGATTGGCTGATTTCATATTCTTATCTGCCACATGTCAATTACGGATAAGTGAGTCAATAATTGAGCTGATGTGGCACTGACGTGGCGATTGTGACTGTCGGCACCATAGAATGATGACACGTGGCACACTGTTATTGGCTGATGATGACATGGCGGTGACGTGGCACGTTGACTCGGTCAACTGGTGATGTGGACGATGATGTGGAGTGACGAGTGGAGTGACACGTGGCAACACGTGGCGATGGAGACTTTCGGCACCGTAGGATGATGACCCGTGGCACGGCGCATGTTAGCAGATCGGCTGTGATGGTGACAAGTGGCACGGTACACGTTAGCAAAGTCAAATATTCTCAGATTCTGACTTGTGGACCCGGCGCACGTTAGCACTGTTCGGCACACGTTAGGCGTCGCGACGCCAAAGGATTTCGTGTCGCGACGCGAGAAATGACCATTTTGCCCTTTTCGTACGTTTTCACTGTTTTGGCCCCAAATCACCTCCAGAAAGTCGTGAAACTTTTTTTATCTACAAAATAACACAAAACACATCAAAATATTCACAAAACTCAAGAAACTATACAAAATATTAGGTTAAATGAGTGGGAAATAGTGATATATTACCACTCATCACACCCCCACACCTAACATTTTGCTAGTCCTCGAGCAAAATATAGAATAAAATAACATAAATATCTTTAAAATAAAATTTAACTAAGCCACTTTCGTAGGGATCACAGTTGCATTTAGCGTATGCAACAAGCCTTTAAACCCCTAGGTGTCCCTAGTGGACGAGTTGTAGTCTCGTGAGGGTTTATAGCAATGATACCCATAAACATTTTATAAAAGTAAAAAGGTAGTGAAACTAATGCACACAAAAGCAAAAAGACAAGCGAAAAGAGAATAAAGAAGTTAGGGCCTAATCAGGTGAAACTTATACTCCAAGTTACTAATTGTTTTCTTTCTTTCTAAATTATCGAATAAGTAAATTCTCCGGTTATATTTACCATTCTCCATATACACGGCCAACAAAATATTAAACAACTCATTTTTGCCCACGACAGTCATAAGTGCAGTTGATAAGAGAGTAATATTTTTGTGCTAAAGTTTTATCAGAATTCACACCTTTTTGTAGCAATGGAATAATTTTTCTGATCTTTTCTTTGATTTTTGAATTTTTTTTATTTATATACAATATCTTCCATCTATGTAGCGAGTGTTGGGTCGGTGACTCCCAAACCAGTTGGCTTTAGGGCACCAGGTGTTAAGACACCCCTACGGACTTAATTACTCAGACTTCAGATATATATATTTTTGTAGCATCTTTTATCCATATAGCGAGCTTTAGGCCAGTGACTCTCAAACCAATTGGCTTTAGGGCACTAGGTGTTAAAACACCCTTACAGACTTAATAACTCGGATCTCATATGTTTTTTTTGTTTTTTTTTGTTTTTAATTTTTTTTACTCCATCACTTTTTGAGATGCTTCCTCCAATTAAACTAGAGCACTGAATATTACAAACTTTTCAATTTTAGCTCATGTTCGTATGTTACAATGCATGTTAATAATATCTGCTAACTGAGCATATGAAGATCCATTTTAGTCAGTTTTATGGAGAATTTACAAATTAAATAATTTAAAATGAAATAAACAAAAACTAACTTGTTTCAAAAATGGTTTGAGATACGTCTCAGGAGTGGAAATTCCTTACACATCTATCTCTTACCAATTTCACCTTTTTAGTGAAAATAAAAACACAAAATATTTTTGTAATTTTTTAAAATTTTTAAATATTTTTTTTTTTGTATTTTTCAAAAAATTTTAGACTAAAAAGAAAAACAACACACAAACTAAAAACAAGGTACTGATCAACTAATTCCCTCCCCCAAACCTAAATGAGACATTGTCCCCAATGTCTTAAACAGTAGAAGAAGAGTTTAGAAGATAATACATGGTTAGCTGAAATTCTACAGGAAATTAAAGGTTAAGATCCAGATTAATCCGACGCCTCTTGCCACGATCGTCCTCGGACCAATTTATCTTTGAAAGGATAGGGTCAACTTATGGTTCATAGGCTAGGAGTTGGTCAATTAGATCCGGAGCAGTTCTGGCAGTAAAGAAGAGTTCTTTTAAAGGTTTTGACACGAACCCATTTCTACGGGAATCATCAAGAAACACACAAAGAAAATCATAAAATCCTTCAACATTGTACAGTCCCAGCGGTTTCTAGTGTATGTTCAGGTTCGTCCAAGAAAACACTATAAAAATTTCCTCTAATGTACCCAAGCCACCTGGCAAAGCAATAAAAGCATCAGCACGATTAATCATTTCTACCAATCGTTCAAACATATCTGGCACGATCAGTTCCTCTCCGTTTGATGGTCCAATAAGATTTGCCTCTGCCAAGGGTTTTTGTTGGACAATTATGACCCATAGCGTCACTATTTGTACAGATCATGGTGTTGTTGTACAAATTAACTATGTGACAAAGGAGATTGCACTCTTATCATTTTTGATTAGATCACCAAGATATATAAATGATAGGAGGTACCTGTGATTTGTTCCTGGATTGAGAATGATATGAGACAATATCAATCCACGAAGGATAAATCATTAAATATCCCTAGTCAGAGCATCATCGAGATTGGACATCGATGAATGCGTAAAAGACTAGTATTACACTTGTGCGCATTGTGAGGGCACAACGACATAGTTATCATATATTTGGGTATAGGATACTCATGCAAGTGTAATAGGAGGTTGTGTTTTATCGATGGTACGGGAAACAGCTTCGCTCTAGATAGACCCCCTCGGAATTCCATTGGTAGTATGACTAAATGTCTATGGAAGTCCGAAATCAGGGTAGGTGTATTTGGTCTTACCTGAGACTTGCACTGCTAATACTTGCGACAATCAATATACTTTGGTTGCGGTTGTCCAGGGCTTTAACAGGTTCTGTGTACGCCTATGCTGGGTATATTGAGAATCGTAGTGTGTTGGGTGTGATGTCAAGATGGAAGTGTCACTCCAGTCATATGGAGTTGATGATCACGCATGGATACATAACTGGTTCTCTAAAAAGGTTGCAATCGTCGGGATAATATGACTTGGTCATGATTATCCGATATTAAATAGACTAATTGCTCGTAATCCGATATATGCTTCATACGGGGCATACACTGTACCAGCCCCATGCCTTGCATGTGATCATCCGATACTGGATCGAAATACGCAATATTATGTATACTACGCCTGATATAGATCCTTTATTCCTGTAAGGATATTTCTGGAGAATTGGGTAGGCATGGCGCTTTGCTAAAAGCCAACATTGTCTTGTAAATCGGTATAAACGTAGTACGAGGTACTCACGTGTTCGGATAGTCCGACGACCGAATTTACTGCCAACATATCCGGGGATCTCATGGGTCACTTCCCGAAGATTCACCAATGACGTATGTCTCGCACTTTTAATTAATCTGGGATTAATTAGAAGAGAGAGAAAATTAATCTGGGATTAATTGCGGAGATATTTTATCTGGGATAAAATATCATTTAAATAGAGAAAATGATTAATTTGGAATTAATCAATAAATTAAAATATTCGATATATTAAACGAAATTGGATTTCGACGCGGAATTGAAATTATATTTTAATTCGGGCGAACGAATTAATTTAGAATTAATTCGTTAGCAACGTAAATAGTAATTATGCTAGGCATGATTATTTAATTAAATTAAATTTAATTACGACGCAATGGAAAATTCATTAATTTGGAATTAGTGAACCCGAGGCCGGGATTATTTGTGAGCGCATTCGCATTTCAAATTCGAGTGTGGCACGCAAGTCAAATCAAGCGTCAAATCGCTAGTCTAGCGTCACATCATTCGTCAATCTAGTGATGGATGTCTTTCACTTTGAGTGATTGAGGGTTGATGGAAGAGTGTTTAACACTCAATTGTGATGTTTGTGGCAAAAATCAAGAGAGCTAGCACTCCGAGAGACATGCGAAGGTGATAGGGAAGTCCACCCATGAGCCGGGAATCGTTTGACGAAGCTTGGAGCTCAAAACTTGGAGCAACAATGGTCAAAAATGAGGACTGCAACCAGTGAACTGCCGTGAGCAGTAATGAGGCAGAAAATAATTTTTCGTTCATTGCCGCATCGCTCAACCGCTCGATGTGAGTATTCCGCAACTCCCTTGTTGTATTCGCTTATGTTTCATGCTTGTTTATTGATCATTGGGACCTTAGTAAACTCCTACAATGGTATCATGAGCAAGTAAAAACATGAAAATAATTTAGGGCTTAAAATTAGGTAAATTGATTTTGAGCATGATTTAATTAAATTGTTTGAGTGAATATGTTTAAATGATGTTTAATTGAATTTTGATTGTTTCAATTTCAAGAAAATTGGATTGGATCATTTTTTCCCCAAATTTTTGGTGTTGGGCGAAAATGTGAAGTGCCCTAATTCTTGGTGATTTTGATTTTTTGATTCATTGGATGAGTTGGAATCAATTGGGATGATAATTTAATGTCGATTGTGGAATTAATTGGATTGAAACCGAATCAGACACATAATTCCCCAAATTGCCGAGAGTAGTAAAGCATGTAATTGGGTTTGATTTTGTTAAGATGTGTTGGACATGTTTTAATGTTAATGGCATGATTAATTAGTGCTAATTGATGTTTTAGAAATTTTAATTGGGTAATTAATTATGTAATGCACTTTGTTTAATTAAATTAAGAATTTGGAATTTGGTAATTTAATTGAATTGGGCTAATTTTGGAAATTGGGCTTGAAATGTTGTTATTGGGCTTAATGGGCTTAATTGTACTAAGTTGGGTTTAGGAAAAATTGGTTGGATCCAATTGGGCCCAAAACTGCTTGCATAAAGCCCAAATGCGACTTAATGGACCTTTAAAGTTTAATTGGGCCTAATGGGCCTAAATTGATTTCTGGGCTTATGGGGTAATTCCCGGATTGGATTTTGGTTATTCGGTTTGACCCGAGTTGACCAAAATTCCACGCCTTAAGAAATTAATTAAAAGCCCATTGGACTTTAATTAAATTGACGTTGGACGTTAATCGGGCTTTGAGACCCGTAACGATGAAATTTGGAATTTAAGTCGTAAAAGGTTTATTATTAAAGTGTAATGTTTAATTTGGAATTAAATAAGCGAATTAGAATTAAATGCATATTGAATTGGATTTAATTATGTAGTTTAATTTAATTCGAGAATTCGTACTTTGAGTACTTATTCGCAAAACGAGTTTGACTCGAACAAAATCAAATTGTTGTTTCAACATTGGATGATCACTAATTATCAGATTAATTAATTTGATTAGATTGATTGATAACATGCTTGTGTGAATACATGGTTGCGATGCATGAATAATGTATATCGGATAGATATTAGATGGGTGGGGCAATTTTAGAAATTGTTGTAATAAATTTGATTTATTAATTGGACATGCGTGTCCAGCCTTATTACCTCCTTATTCTTTGTATTCTCTTCTCACATATTCCCCTCAATGTAAATGAGGTTTCTTTAGAAGTGTAGTGTAACGGGTAGAAGTAAATACATGTGCTAGCGGGAGAGAGAAAGGGAGAGATTTGATCTAGGATCAATGTGTAAAGTATCCATCCGCATATCATTATTATTTATTTATACGCGCTTTATTATGTGTTTAGAATGCATGTTTAAGAGTGTATGATGATGAGACCGTAACAAAGATAATAAATTGGTTGCCAATTTGCACTCGAAAAACCCACAAAAATATTAAGCGTCTTTCCTTCCATTGAGTGATTCTCACTCAAGATCTGAGATTGGCATTGGCTTGTTGGCCAAAGTCAAGGCCAAATATTAAGCGTTTGAATTAGAGAGCTTTGTTCCATATCAGTGTCTTGACCAAGTTGTGGTTTGTTGGCCAAAGTCAAGACCATTTCTTGTCCATCGACATTGATTACGAAGCTTTCCATGGTCAATGGGTCGCGCTTAACTGGGATGACTAAGTTTGTTGTGCCAAAGCCAAGGCTTAGTCGATTCAGAGGAAAAAGGTTAGGTAATACATTGGATGTATTGGCATATATAAGATATATGTTTCGGACTTGGATGTCCCCCTATCGGATCTAGGAATTGGATTGGATTCAATCGATCTTAGAGATCTACCTAGTTAATTATAATACAATTTGTTGGCCAAAGTCAAGATTGTGTGATATTTAACGGGATCCTAGCCCACTATGAAACATGGTTTCCCGAGTACTCGACAGAGGGTTAGAGGCTCGCCGAAAAATAGTGGGAGGTAAGAATTGAATTTGCAATATTCGTTTAATTACTTGCCATACACGCTCAAACAAATATCATTCGTCAAATAAATTAAATGTTAGTTGGACTAATATTTAAACGTTGTTTTAAAAAACTGTTGGATTGTATTCAAACTATTCATTTATAATTGATTTTATAATTGGATTATAGTAATCAATATAATTGATTTTAATCTATTAAATTATAGTTGATTAAATAGTTGGACTATTGTAATCATTATAATAAATAGTACCAAAATCGTTGATTAAATAGTTGGACTATTAGAATCAAGATAGAAATTGAAAGATTGACATTTAAAACATAATCCTAGGGAAAATGTATTTAAATGGTTTAATTTTCAAAATTGGGAATAATTTCATGATGGTCCTGGAAACTAATAAGTTACTTTATTTGATAAAATAACATATTAAGCCTAAGCCCGGAGTTAAGCAAATAGTCGAGCATAATCTTTGGAAGATCATGTAATGATAACTTTAGTGCTTAATCCATTAAGCTTGTCGCAGTAGACTCCTTAATTTCTAAATCAGAACTAAGGATTGGATCCTTAAAGTATGATAAAGAAATTGAAGGATCTTCATAAATCTATACTTAGATTTTAGAAGTACTAATATTGCAATAAATAACTCTTGGAGAGTTAATGACTATTCTCAAGGAGACAAAGTCAAAATTTGCAATTAGGCAAGTAGCGCAATGCGCACCTTACTTCGATATTCTAGAAGGCCAAGGCTTGGCCAAAGGCTTTTGGAATATGGAAAGGGGCAAAGCCAAAATCATTATAATCTTCTAGGAAGATAAATGACATATCCTAAAATGTCTGCCTAAAATGTGGCAAACGGGATTGCGGAAGCGTGACTGCCATTTGGACAAAGCAGTCATGAAGAAATTGAAGAACGAGCAAGGCTCTGACTTCAAATATGTTTGTCATAATTATGTTCATTACTAGTATTGAAATTAGATTTTAGATACTTAGTGTGATATAAATATATATTGATGTTCATAATCTGTTATGAACAGGATACTGACTTCAATTGAGATAAATCTGCGAAATGGAAATGGGACGAAAGTCGCTGTTTTGACCGTAGATACCTAAGTTCAGGAACTACCATCGGGTATGTACTTAAATTAGGGAACTGTTATAATGTAACTAGTTTGACTAGAAACATTATCTCTATATCAGTGTATAACCCGCTGCGGGTGTACTTTTAAAGATGATATTGAGATAAACACATTAGATGTGAATAACAGCATTTATATTTTGAATATAAATAAATCTCATAAATATAATATGACAAACAAATAGCTCAAAATGGTTTGATCAGAAGAAACTGATATGGCATTGTTGTCTGGGACACAATCAAACAAGACTCGTATATCCACACTTTCGAAGAGTGGGTACTTGGACTGATTTGATTCTAATCAAATAAAGTCTACGAATCTAGTTTATTGGGCAAAGTTCCTAAAACACTATTTACTTGGTAAAAGTGAAAATGCTACAGATCTGTTAGCCCTAGTTCATAATGAAATAAGTGGGCCCATGTCTAGCTAGGCTAGAGGAGGATATGAATATTTCGTGACCTTTACGGATGTGGCATCGCGTTATGGTTATGTCTTTCTTTTAGAACATAAATCGGAAACTTTTATAGTTTCGACACGAAATAGACAAACAGATCGGCTAAAGTATTATACCGTCACGGTTAGACCGTAATGGAAAATACTTAGCAATAAGTTTCTAATATACTTGAAAGAGTAAAGTATTCTTTCAAATGAGGACTGCTCCCGGAACACGTCAATTTGACGGTGTGTCCGAACCGAGTAACCGAATTTTGTTGGACATGATAAGGTTAATCATGACTCGCTCTGAGCTGCCATTTCCTTCAATGGATAAGCTTTAACAGTGCAAGAACTTATTTTGAATAAGGTTCCATAAAAATATGTTTGAAAGATTTCATATTAGATATGAACAGGAAAAGAAACTAGGTTTCTCATTCCTGAACATTTGGGAATGCTAGGCATATGTTTGGATGATACCAAACTAAAACTCAAATAGGTTAAGTGCCGAATTGTAGGTTATCATAGGGATACCAAAGTATTGTACTTATACAACTCACAAGAGAACAATGTAATTGTTGCTCGTCATGCGGTTTTCCTAAGAGGAATACCGATATGCAGTGGTAAGTGGGAGGATAGTAAAACTCGATGAAAAATCGGAGTAATACTGTTCCAGGCACAGATCCTAATGGAACACATATAGTCCATCAAGGATGAAACTATATCATTAATCTTCGAATACACAAGAACCACGTATGTTGGAGAGAGTCAGAAAACAACCTAGGGTATGGGTTTCTGATCTCACCTCGTAAAGATGTCAATCTTTTGAGGAATACCAACTGACTACGTATGAGGAAGTGATACAAGGTATCGACTCCCTATTATGACAAAGTGTCATGAATCCGAATTGGATTCCATGTATATCAACAAGTTTGGATACTAGTTGATGTACCGCAAGACATTGTGCCTATTTGTACTATAAATCTTCAAAGAAGACGTACATGGATGGCAACATACCAACGTATAAAGTTAGGCTTTTAGCGGAAAGGTATCATTATCAACATTGTGTTGATTACGATTCAATGTTTTACCTGTTGCCACGGTAAATCCATTTGGATAATGCTTGCTAAAGTTGCATGTTTCATTTATGAAATATGTCAGTTTAACGGGAAAATCGCTTTCCTGAAAAAGGAAACCTTTTGGAGGATGTTTATAACATCCTGTCGGTTTTGTCGAACCATAACAAGCAAAC
>SKCR01022228.1:0-14910 GCA_019454045.1 Zanthoxylum bungeanum
GGGAATACGAACTGACTACGTATAAGGAAGTGAGACAAGGTATCGACTCCCTATCATGGCAAAGTGCCATGAGTCCAAATGGATTCCATATATAACAACTACGTTTGGACACTAGTTGTTGTACCACAAGGCATTGTACCTATTGGTACTATATAAGTCTTCAAGGAAGACATACATGGAAGGCAACATACCAACGTACTAGCTAGGCTTGTAGCGAAAAGGTATCGTTATCAACATTGTGTTGATTACAACGAAATCTTTATCTGTTGCCACGTTAAAATCCATTTGGATAATGCTTGCTGATGCTACATGTTTCATTCGTGAAATATGAGCTGAACGTCAAAAATCGCTTTCCTTAAACGGAAACCTCTTTGGAGGATGTTTACAACATCCTGACGATTTTGTCGTATCAAAACTAGCAAACAAGGTTTGCAGGTTATTCAATCCATGTATGGATTGAAGTAAGCATTGGGTTCTTGGAACTATCGTTTTGATGTAATCATAAAGGTGTATGATTTGATTCAAAACAAATATGATTCTTGTGTATATAAGGAGATTAGTGGGAGCACTGACAATGATGTCCTAAATAATGATGATATGTCATTTCTTGGAATGATATTCCCATATTATATCGGTGAAAGCTTGGCTTTCATGAAAATTCTCCGTAGAATTCTTGGAGAAACAACCTTTATTTAGGAATAAAGATCTACTGGGATATATTTTAAAGTTGTTAACACTCTCCGAGAACTCGTACATTGAAAAATGTATGTGACTGGTGTCTCATAAGCTTTGAGCATATGGAGTCACAAACAGGTTAATCCAAGTGATAGTCCTGGATTGATATCAAACATCGTTAGTATCTTCGAGAACTAAGGATGATGTCTTATACTATAGAGATGGAAAAACTTGAAGTGACTGGGATCACTGTAGCAAGTTTCCTAACCGATAAACGACTTAAGTCGCTAAACGGTACTATACAGTTTGAATAACAAACAGTGACCTGAAAATCTTCCAAGCAAGATACTGTTGAATAAACAACAAATGCGGGTTATTGCTGCACCTGAGGTAGCAATAGAAGCCATCTGGGTCCATATCAAATCTAATTAGATTAGACATAGTTCTGTTAGCAGATGAGCTAGGCGTCAGCACAGGCTAAAGAATTAATGGTCTCATCAACGATCCAGATATATACTTCAACTATTCATCTGAATAGTTCGGATCATACATCGTGGCGATGCGATGATCGAATAAATCGCATCAGACGATAATCATACAAATCCGCAGACGAAAGCCTTTCCTCAGCAATTTGAGCGAACCGTACATAGTTCGGGTGTAAAACACTCGAGTGACTGGCTATAGGCCAAGTGGGAGATTGTTGGACAATTATGACCCATAGCGTCACTATTTGTACAGATCATGGTGTTGTTGTACAAATTAACTATGTGACAAAGAGATTGCACTCTTAATCATTTGTGATTAGATCACCTAGATGTATAAATGACAGGAGGTCCCTATGATTAGTTCCTGGATTGAGATGATATGAGACAGTATCAGTCCACGAAGGATTAATCATTAAATATCCCTAGTCGTAGTATATCGAGAATGGACATCGATAATGCGGAATAGACTAGTATTACACTTGTGCGTGTTATGTGAGATCATAACGGCATAGTTCTCATATATTTGGGCATAGGATACTCATGCAAGTGTAATAGGAGGTTGTGTTTTACCGATGGTACGGAAAACAACTTCGCTCTGGATAGACCCCTCGGAATTCCATTGGTAGTATGACTATGTGTCTATGGAAGTCCGAAATCAGGGTAGGTGTATTTGGTCTTAACCTGAGACTTGCATCGCTAATACTTGCGACAATCGGTATGCTTTAGTTTTGGTCGTCCAGGGCTTTAACCGGTTCTGTGTACGCCAATGCTGGGTATATTGAGAATCGTAGAGTATTGGGTGTGATGTCAAGATGGAAGTGTCACTCCAGTCATAGTGGAGATGATGTCACGTAGGATACGGTACTAGTGCTCTTAAGTACTGCAGTCATCGGGATATTATGACTAGGTCATGTATATCCGATAATAGAGACTAGTTACTAGACATCCGACATGTGCTTCGTACGGGGCAGACACGACTCCAGCCCCAGGCCTAACACGTGACATCCGATACTGGATCGCAATACGCAATACTACGTATACTACGCCTGACATAGATTATATATTCCAATAAGAATATTTATGGAGAATTGGGTAGGCACGGTGCTTTGATAGAAGCCAACCATGTCTTGTAAATCGGTAAGCACGTGGTACGAGGTACGCACGTATTCGGATAATCCGATGACCGTATTTACTGCCAACATATCCAGAGATCTCTTGGGTCGCTTCCCAAAGATTCACCGATGACAGTTGATTTAAATTAGAATTAATCTGGGATTAATTAAGATGGAGAAAATTAATCTGGGATTAATTGAGGTATTATTTAATCTGGGATTAAATGTGTTCGAAAAGAGAGAACGCGATTAATTTGGAATTAATCCGTAAAATAAATTTAATAGTTAAATTTGATTTTTCTATTTAATTTATTCGTATGGGCTAAAATTAATATATCGGATATATTAATATGAATTGGATTTCATTACGAAATTAAAGTTGGACTTTAATACGAACGAAAGAATTAATTTAGAATTAATTCGTAATGACGTTCGTAATATATTTGCGAGGCATCGTTATTTAATTAAATTAGATTTAATTATTTAGCGACGAAAGTTCGTTTAATCGGATTAAACGGAACCGCCCGCGGCAAATGTTCGTAGAGACATTTTGAGTTTTGAATTCAAAATGGTGGGGCCCACTTCACACATGTCACACATGTGAATGGTGGTTGGAAAGTGGTTGGCATTTATGCCAAAACCACTTACTTTCCAACTACTTGGTTTAGGTGAAACCAAATTACCCAAACTACATGGTTTTGGTGAAAAGGGTAAAACCCTTTAACAAAACCCTAGCTCTCTCTCTTCACACTGTGTAACACAACACTTGAAACATTGGAAACCCTAATACACAAAATGGGCGTGAGTTTCATCTTGCAAATGCGTGAGCTTCTTATCTCTTTCTCTTTGATTTTGTGGCAAAATCAACAAAGCTAGCACTTGGAGAAATCAACTAAGGTGATAGGGAAACTACTTCAAGAGTTGGAATCATCACTTAAAGCTTGGAATCAACAAAGGAAGGATCTTGGAGATCTTCAACTCAAAGCTTGGAATCAACAAAGGAAGCATCTTGCATCTTGGATCTTGGATCTTGGATCTTCTTCTCAAAATTTTAAAAGCTCAAATCCATTCAATGTAAGTAATTCCGCAACTTATTTTGAATTTATGAACATGTTTTCATGCTTATTAGATCCTTGGCATGTTCTAGGAACACTAACAAGGATTTGGTGCGATAATATAACCAAGTCTCATCAACATATGTAAGATAATTCAATGACACACGTGTTAGACAATTATGAACCCATAGCGTCACTATTTTTACAGATCACGGTGTTGTTGTACAAATAAACTATTGCAAAGGAGATTTCACTCTATCTTTGTGATTAGATCACCTAGATATATAAATGATGAGAGGTCCCTATGATTTGTTCCTGGACAGAGAATGATATGAGACAGTATCAGTCCACGAAGGATAAATCATTAAATATCCCTAGTCAGAGTATTATCGAGATTAGACATCGATAAATACGTAAAAGACTGGTATTACACTTGTGCGCGTTTGTGAGGGCACAACGGCATAGTTCTCATATATTTGGGTATAGGATACTCATGCAAGTGTAATAGGAGGTTGTGTTTTACCGATGGTACGGGAAACAGCTTCGCTCTGGATAGACCCCCCACGGAATCCCATTGGTAGTATGATTATGTGTCTATGGGAGTCTGCAATCAGGGTAGGTGTATTTGGTCTTAACCTGAGACTTGCAGCGCTAATACATACGACAATCAATATACTTTAGTTGAGGTCGTCCAATGCTTTAACCGGTTCTGTGTACGCCGATGTTGGGTATATTGAGAATCGTAGTATGTTGGGTGTGATGTCAAGATGGAAGTGTCACTCCAGTTATATGGAGATGATGGTCACATAGGATACAGAACTTGTTCTCTTAAATGCTCGAGCTATCGGGATATTATGACAAGGTCATGAATATCCGATTATAGAGACTAGTTACCAGACATCCGATATGTGCTTCATACGGGGCAACACAATTCCAGCCCCAGGCCTAGCACGTGAACATCCGATACTGGACAGAAATACGCAATACTTCGGTATACTACGCTTGATATAGATCACATATTCCTAAGGATATTTCCGGAGATTGGGTAGGCATGGCGCTTTGCTAGAAGCCAACCTTGTCTTGTAAATCGGTATAAACGTAGTACGAGGTACTTACGTGTTCGAATAGTCCGACGACCATATTTACTGCCAACATATCCGGGGATCTCATGGGTCGCTTCCCGAAGTTTCACCGATGACGTATAACTCGCAGTTTATTAATCTGGGATTAATTAGAAGAGAGAGAAAATTAATCTGGGATTAATTGCGGAGATATTTTATCTGGGATAAAATATTAATTAAAGAGAGAGAACGATTAATTTGGAATTAATCGATAAAATAATATATTCGATATATTATATGAAATTGGATTTCGACGCGGAATTGAAATTGGATTTTAATTCGGGCGAACGAATTAATTTAGAATTAATTCGTTAGCGACGTGAATAGTGAATTCACTAGGCGTAATCATTTAATTATGACGCAACGAAAATTCGTTAATTTGGAATTAGCGAACCCGAGCCCGAGAATGATTGCGTGCACATTCGCATTTCGAATTCGAGCGCGGCACGCAAGTCACATCAAGCATCAAATCGATGGTCTCATCAATTGTCAAATCACTTGTCACTTTGAGTGATTTGACATGACATGTTGTTACTTTGATAAAGTGACTTGATGTGAATAGTAAAAGTGATGGTAAAAGGTGAAAAGCATTGATTGTCTTTTGCTTTTGACTTTTTGGTATTTGGAAAAGTTTGGTATATATATTTTATTGTTTTTGGAAAATAAATAAATAATATATAATTACAACAATTTTTCTTTTCCCTCCACTGTCATTATTCGGTCTTTTCTCTCTCTCCCTCTTGAGATACGGTTTTGGTCATTTTGGAGCCAAAATTTCTTCTTCCTTCTCTATCGGCTTTGAGCCATTTTCATCTTCTTCTTCTCCATTTTCTTGGGCGTGAGAAGCAAGGATGAAGACTTAGTGCTAGCACACTTTATGGGTTGTTACAAAGGTGATAGGGTAGTGAACTTGTGTGCATGGAATCCATTTTGAAGCTTGAAGCTTGGAGCTTCAATGGTGATCTTCCATGGCCGAATCTTGAAGACAAATGGACCATCAAAACCGAGCCACCCTCTCCTCTTGGAAGCCTTGGCCGAATGTTTCATGACAAGGAGGAGAAAGAATTTATTTGGTGCATCAAATCCAATCATTGTGAGTATATGTTTCCACCATTATTCCTTTGATGTATTCATGCGTTTTTTGTGCTTGATTTTGATGATTCTTGGGACCTTATAAGTGTTGGTTTTATTCTAGGTCCCAAGATCAAACAAGACATGAAAACAATGTGTGAACACATCAACAGAGGTAGCGGAATACTCACATCGATCGGTTGAGACGATTTGAAGACGAATGAAGCCACTTTGCTCACTGCCAAGGACGCCCACTGCATGCAGTTCACTGCCCTCCATTTTCTGTTTTTGAGCTGCGAAACGGAACTCCTAGCTTCGTCGGACGGATCCCGGCTCATGGGTGAACCTCCCTACCACCTTCGCAAGTGTCGTAAGTGTGCTAGCACTTGGATTTTTACCATAAAAATCCACTCTTTGCTTCCCTCAATGTCACGCCAAGATGATTCAAACCAGTGAGCTTTTTCAAGCTTTGGGCGTGAATTGGGCAAGAGAGAAAGATGAAAGAAATTGTTTCAAAAACGTGAGAGAGAGAAAAGTTATGGCAAAGGTATATTAAAATTTTGTATTATATATTTTGTTTTCTAAAAACAAAAATATTAAATACAAAGCATTTAATAAACCATTAAAATAAGTCAACACTTTTCCTAAAAGCATCAACAACCACTTAATACCATTATTACTACTTTTGCTTTCACTATTCACTTTAATAAAGCAAATAGTAATGTGTCACATCACATTTAATTTTGACGCTTGATTTGACATGTGGGCCCCACACGATTCTAAATGCGAGCGGGCCCCGCAAATCAATCACATGCTCGGTTTCGCTAATTCCAAATTAACGAGTTTCCGTCGCTTCGTAAATAAACGATTATGCCTAGCGAAATCACTATTCACGTCGCTAACGAATTAATTCCGAATTAACTCGTTTGCCCGAATTAAAATCCAATTTTAATTCCGCGTCAAAATATAATTTCATTTAATATATCGAATATATTAATTCATCGATTAATTCCAAATTAATCGTTCTCTCTCTTTAGACGACATTTTATCCCGGATAAAATATCTCCGTTATTAATCCTAGATTAATTTTCTCTCTCTCTTCTATATAATCCCAGATTATTTAAGAGTGCGAGTTATGCGTCATCGGTGGATTATCGGGAAGCGACCCATGAGATCCCCGGATGTATTGGCAGTAAATACGGTCGTCGGAGTATCCGAATCACGTACGTACCAAGTACTACGTTCTACCGATTTACGAGACAAGGTCGGCTTCTAGCAAAGCACCAAGTCTACCCAATTCTCCAGTCATATTCATTTAAGAATATTTAAGATCTATATCAAGCGTAGTATACCAAGTATTATGTATATCGGTCCAGTATCGGATAGTCACGTGCTAGGGCTGGGGCTGGATAAGTGTCTGCCCCGTCCGAAGCACATGTCGGATGTTTGGTAACATAGTCTCTATAATCGGATATTCATGACCTGGTCACAATATCCCGATTGGATGCGCATCACTCAAGAGCACTAGTACCGTATCCTGCGTGACATCATCTCCACTATGACTGAAGTGATACTTCCATCTTGACATCACACCCAATACACTACGACTCTCTGATAAACCCAGAAGTGGTGTACGCAGAAACGGTTAAAGCCCTGTACCACCAAGACCAAAGTCTACCGATTATCGCAAGTATTAGCGATGTAAGTCTCAGGTTAAGACTATACACACCTACCTTGATTTCGGCCTCCCACAGACACATAGTCATAATACCAATGGGATTTCGAGGGGTCTATCCAGAGCAAAGCTGGTTTCCGTACCATCGGTGAAACACGACCTCCTATCGCACTTGCATAAGTATCCAATACTTATATATATGAGAACTATGCCGTTGTGCCCTCACAACGCGCACAAGTGCAATACTAGCCTATTCCGCATTATCGATGTCCAGTCTCGATAATACTCCGGCTAGGGATATTTAATGATTAATCCTTCGTGGACTGATACTGTCTCATATCATTCTCAATCCAGGAACTAATCATAGGGACTCCTCTTCATTATATATCTATGGTGATCTAATCACAAATGATGAGAGTGCAATTTCTTGTCACATAGTTAATTTGTTACAACAACACAATGATCTGTACAAATAGTGACGCTATGAGTCATTTTGTCCAACAATCTCCCACTTGGCACATAGTCAGTCACTCAAGTGTCCCACACCCGAACTATGTACGGTTCGCTCAAATTGCTGAGGAAAAGTTTTCGTCAGCGGATTTGTTTGATAATCGTCTGACGCGATTTATACGATCATCACATCGCCACGATGTATGATCTGAACGAATCAGATGATATAGAAGTATATATCTAGATCGTCGATGAGACCTTTAATTCCTTAGCCTGTGCTGACGCCTAGCTCAGCCGCTAACAGAACTATATCTAATCTAATTAGATTTATTTTCGACCCAAATGGCTTCTATTGCTGCCTCAGCTGCATTAATAATCCGCATTTGTTGTTTATTCGGCAACAATTATCTTGCTAGGAAGATTTCGAGCTCACTGTCCCAGTGTTCAAACTTTTATAGTACCGTCGTATTTAATTGTTTGGAAACTTGCAGCAGTGATCCCAGTCACTTCAAGTTCTCCTTCTCCATAGTTTAAGATAGCATCTTTAGTTCTCTGAGATACTAACAGATGTTCTTAATTTCAATCCAGTGACCTGATCGTGACTCTATATGCTCGAAGCGTATGAGACACCAAATCAAGTACATTTTAAATGTACAATTTCCCAGAGAGTGTTAACAACCTCCAAATCTATCCCAGTAGATCTTTATTCCTTGAATAAAGGTTGTTACTCCCCAGAATTCTACGGAGAATTTCTATGAAATCCAAGCTTTCACAATAGCTTTATGGGAATATACTTGTCAGTGCGCTCTCCACTAACCTCCTTATATACACAAGAATTATTTCGTTTTGAGTAAAATCATAAACCATTATGATTATTTCAAAACGACAGTTCCAAGAACCTTATGCTTGCTTCAATCCAAACATGGATCGAATAATCCGCAAACCTTGTTTGTTGGTTATTCAAAATCGTCAGGATATTCTAAACATCCTCCAAAAGGTTTCCTTTTCAGGAAAGCGATTATGATCTTTAACTGACAGATTTCATAAATGAAATATACAGTATCAACAAGCATCTTCAAAATGGATTTACCAAGGCAACAGGTAAAAGGATGAACCGTTATTAACACAGTGTTGATAACGATACCTTTTCCGTCATAAGCCTAGCTTTGTACGTTGGCATGTTGTCATCCATGTATGTCTTCCTTGAAGACGTTTAATGTACCAATAGGCACAATGCCTTGTGGTACAACAACTAGTATCCAAAATAGTTGTTATACATGGAATCCATTTTGGACTCATGGCACTTTGCAAAAATAGGGAGTCGATATCTCGTATCACTTCCTCAAAACGTAGTCGGATGGTATACCCTCATAAGATTGACATCTTTATGAGGTTAGATCATAAACCCATACCCTAGGTTATTTTCTGACTCTATCCGATCTACCCAGTTCTTGTGTATTCGAAGATTAATGGTACAGATTCATCATTGATGAACTGTTTGTGTTCCATTAAGGACTTCGTGCCTTGAATAGTATTACTCTGATTTTCATCGAGTATCACTATCCTCCACTGACCACTACATATCAGTATTCCTCTCAGGAAAACCACATGGTAAGCAACAATCATATTGTTCTCATGTGAGATTTATAAGTACTATACTTAAGGTTTCCCTTAGGATAACCTATATTGGCACTTATCCAATTTGGGTTCTTAGTTTGGTATCATCCAAACGTTATGCCTGGCATACCCAAATTATTAGGAATAAGAAACTATGTTCTTTCCTGTTCATATCTTATATGACATCTGTCAAACAGATTTTCATGGAACCTTATTCTAAATAAGTTTTGCACTGTTAATACATATCATGTTGAAGGAAATGATAGCTCAGAGCGACTCGTGATAAACCTTATCATGTCCAACAAAATTCGGTTTCTAGTTCGGACACACCGTCAAACTGACGTGTCTCGAGAGGAGTCCTCATCTGAAAGAATACCCTACTCTTTCATATACGTGTGAAACTTACTGCTTGAGTATTTTCCATTACGGTCTTACCGTGACGGTATAATACTATAGCTGGTCTGTTTGTTCACTTCGTGTCGAAACTCTAAAAGTTTCTGATCTGTGTTCCTTAAAAGAAACACATAACCA
The DNA here is from genome assembly GCA_019454045.1 of Zanthoxylum bungeanum. Lineage (NCBI taxonomy): Eukaryota > Viridiplantae > Streptophyta > Magnoliopsida > Sapindales > Rutaceae > Zanthoxylum > Zanthoxylum bungeanum. The sequence continues at coordinate 9,793 of SKCR01022228.1, forward strand.
TAACGTGATGCCATATCCGTTAAGGTCACGAAATATTCATATTCACATCTAGCCTTGCTAGATATGGGCCCACTTACTTCACCATGAATAGGGCTAACAGATCGGTGGCACTTTACTATTACCAAGTAAATAGTATTTTAGGTACTTTACCTAATAAACTAGATTCGCAGACTTTATTTGAATAGCCAAATCAGTCCTAGTACCCACTCTTCAAAAGTGTGGATATACGAGTCTTGTCTAATTGTGTCCCAGACGACAATGCCACAAATAAGTCTCTATTGATCAAATCAATTTGAGCCATTTATTTGTCATTTTATATGTTTGAGATTGTTCATTATATTCAAAATATAAATTTTGTCATTCACATCTAATGTGGTTATCTCACTATCATCTTTATATAATGAAACACTTAGTGTTCTAGAATATAAAGGTTCATCCACAATGGATTAAACACTGATATAGAGATAATGTCTCTAGTCAAACTAGTTACATTATAACAGTTCCTAATTTAAGTACATACCCGAATGGCAGTTCCTAAACTTAGGTATCTACGGTCGAAACAGCGACTTTAGTCCCGTTTCTGATTCGCAGATGAATCTCAGCTTGAAGTCAGTATCCTGCTCATAGCAGATTCTGAACATCAATACATATATTTTATGTACCACACTAAGTATTTAAAATCTAATTTCAATACTAGTAGTGAACATAACTTTGATAAACATTTTTAAAGTCAGAGCCTTGCTCTTTCTTTAATTCCTTCGTGTCTTCCATATCCGAATGGTTGCCACTTTGGGATATGTCAATTATCCTTTTTCAATATTTCAGAAACCTTAGGCCAAGCTTGGGTTTTAGAATATCGAAATGATGTGCACCTTGTGCTACATGCCCAATTGCAAACTTTGACTCTATCTCCTTTAGAATAGTCAATTAATTCTCCAAGAATTTATTAGTTGCAATTTTAATACCTTTTAAATCTAAAGATAGATTCATTTTCAAGTATATTAAATTAAGCAAAGTCATCATCACACAAATCTTCCAAAGATTTATGCTCTACTTATTTGCTTAATTATGGGCCTAGATATAATTAGTTATTTTATCCAATAAAGTAACCTATTATTTATTCCCAATTGAAAATTAAATTATTTAAAACATTTAATCCAAGGATTATATATTTTAAATATTCAACCTTTCAATCCTTTTATTGATTCCAATAGTCCAACTATTTAATCAATTTAATAAGGTACTATTCATTATAATGATTACAATAATCCAATTATTTAATCAACTATAATTTTAATATTGATTACTATAATCCAATTATAAAATCAACTATTATTTTAATTCAATTATATTGATTACTATAATCCAATTATAAAATCAACTATAATTTGAATAAGTTTGTATATAGTTCAATTATATATTTAAAACAACATAAAATATTAGTCCAACTAATACTTTTAATTAATATGACGAGTAAAATATAGATGAGCGCTTTTGGCGAGTATTCGAACGAATGTTGCAAATTCAATACTTGCCTCCCACTATTTTTCGACGAGCCTCTAAACCTCTGTCGAGTACTCGGGAAACAGTGTTTCCTAGTGGGCTAGGATCCCGTTAAATATCACACAATCTTGACTTTGGCCAACAAATTGTATGATAATTAACTAGGTAGATCTCGAAGATCAATTAAATCTCATCCAACTCCTAGATCCAGTAGGTGAACATCCAAGTCCGAAACATATATCTTATATATGCCTATATATCGAATATATACCCTAACCTTTTTCCTCTGAATCAACTAGGCCTTGGCTTTGGCACAATAAACCTAATGATCCCAGTCAAGCGTGGACCCATTGACCATGGAAGCTTCGTAATCAATGTCGTTGGACAAGAAGTGGTCTTGACTTTGGCCAACAAAGCACAACTTGGACAAGACACCAATATGGAACAAAGCTTCGTGATTTAAACACATCTTTGACGGACAAGGGCTTGACTTTGGCCAACAACCCATGCCAATCTCGGATCTTGAGTAAGAATCACTCAATGGAAGGAAAAACGCATGATATTTAATGAAGGCTTTTCGCGTGCAAATTGGATACCAATTTAATTATCTTTGTTAAGGTCTCATCATCATACACCTTTAAACATGCATTCTAAATACATAATAAAGCGAGTATGAAAATAAATAATAATGATATGCGGATGGATACTTAATACATTGATCCTAGATCAAATCTCTCCCTTTCTCTCTCAAGCTAGCACTTGTATTACTTCTTCCCAATTACATAATACTTCTAAAGAAACCTCATTTACATTGAGGGGAATAGGTGAGAAGAGAATACAATAGAATAGAGGTGATAAGGCTGGACACGCAGGTCCAATTTAATAAATCAAATTTATTACAACAATTTCAAAAATTGCCCCTACCCGACTAATATCCATCCGATATACATTATTCATTCATCACAACCACGTATTCACACAAAAGCATGCTATCAATCAATCTAATCAAATTAATTAATCTGAAAATTAAGTGATCATCCAATGTTCAAACAACGATTTGATTTTGCTCGAGTCAAACTCGTTTTTGCGAATAAGTACTCAAAGTACGAATTCTTGAATTAAATTAAAATACAACATCAAATCCAATTTAATATGTATTTAATACTAATTCACTATTCAATTCGCAATTAAATATTACACTTTATTTAATAAACCTTTTTCGACTTAAATTCCAAATTTAATCGTGTCGGGTCTCAAAGCCATATTAATGTCCAACGTCAATTCAATTCAAGTCCAATGGGCTTTCAATTAATTTCATTAAGGCATGGGCTTCGGCAACCAAAGCCCAATCAAGGAGTAACCCCATAAGCCCATAAATCAATTTAGGCCCATTAGGCCCAATTAAACTTTAAAGGTTCATTAGTCACATTTGGGCTTTATGGTTGTGGTTTTGGGCCCAATTGGATCCAATCCATTTGGCCTAAATCCAACTTGATAAAATAAAGCCCAATAAGCCCAATAACAACATTAGAAGTCCAAATCCAATTTAAGGCCCAAATAATTAAATTACCAAATTCCAAATTTCCAATTTAATTACCTAAAGTGTATTTTATGATTAATCAACTAAATCAATATTTCCAAAACATGAAATTAGTCCAATTAATCATATTCATCATCATCATCACATGTCCAACACATAAATGAAAAAATCAAACCCATATAACATGCTATAGGTCTCGGCCAAGGGATGGATTTTATGTCCAATTCGGTTTTAATCCAATTAATCCACAATCGACATTAAATCAACTTCCCGAATGATTTCCAACACATCCAATTATTAAAAAATCAAAATACCAAGACATTCAATAGGGCTATACATTCGGCCAAGGTGAAGGAAATTGGGGATTTTTGTTCAATTCAAAATTCAATCAAATTGACTTCAAATTAACATCATCCTTTATCATTATAACTCATCCAATGAATTAAAATGAAAAAATTCCAAGAACTCCAAGCACCATCACATTCGGCCATGGCTACTATTTGGGGAAAAATTGTTCAAACCATTTTTCCTGAAATTGATCAAATCAAACTTCCATTAAACATCAAATAAACATGCTTAATCAACAATTTAACCAAATCATGCTCAAAATCAATTACCCAATTTTAAGCCCTAAAACATTTCATGCTTGAACCTAGGCTCTTGATGCCATTGTTGTTTTTATTCTAGGTCCCAAGATCAAACAAGACATGAAAACAATGTGTGAACACATCAACGGAGGTAGCGGAATACTCACATCGATCGGTTGAGACGATTTGAAGACGAATGAAGCCACTTTGCTCATTGCCAAGGACGCCCACTGCATGCAGTTCACTGCCCTCCATTTTATGTTTTTGAGCTGCGAAACGGAACTCCTAGCTTCGTCGGACGGATCCCGGCTCATGGGTGAACCTCCCTACCACCTTCGCAAGTGTCGTAAGTGTGCTAGCACTTGGATTTTTACCATAAAACCCACTCTTTGCTTCCCTCAATGTCACGCCAAGATGATTCAAACCAGTGAGCTTTTTCAATCTTTGGGCGTGAATGGGCAGAGAGAAAGATGAAAGAAATTGTTTCAAAAACGTGAGAGAGAGAAAGTTATGGCAAAGGTATATTAAAATTTTGTATTATATATTTTGTTTTCTAAAAACAAAAAATATTGAATACAAAGCATTTAATAAACCATTAAAATAAGTCAACACTTTTCCTAAAAGCATCAACAACCATTTAATACCATTTTACTACTTTTGCTTCACTATTCACTTTAATAAAGCAAATAGTAATGTGTCACATCACATTTAATTTTGACGCTTGATTTGACATGTGGGCCCCACACGATTCTAAATGCGAGCGGGGCCCCGCAAATCAATCCCGGGCTCGGTTTCGCTAATTCCAAATTAACGAGTTTCCGTCGCTTCGTAAATAAACGATTATGCCTAGCGAAATCACTATTCACGTCGCTAACGAATTAATTCCGAATTAACTCGTTTGCCCGAATTAAAATCCAATTTTAATTCCGCGTCAAAATCTAATTTCATTTAATATATCGAATATATTAATTCATCGATTAATTCCAAATTAATCGTTCTCTCTCTTTACACGACATTTTATCCCGATAAAATATCTCTGTTATTAATCCTAGATTAATTTTTCTCTCTCTCTTCTATATAATCCCAGATTATTTAACAGTGCGAGTTATGCGTCATCGGTGGATTATCGGGAAGCGACCCATGAGATCCCCGGATGTATTGGCAGTAAATACGGTCGTCGGAGTATCCGAATCACGTACGTACCAAGTACTACATTCTACCGATTTACGAGACAAGGTCGGCTTCTAGCAAAGCACCAAGTCTACCCAATTCTCCGGTCATATTCATTTAAGAATATTTAAGATCTATATCAAGCGTAGTATACCAAGTATTATGTATATCGGTCCAGTATCGGATAGTCACGTGCTAGGGCTGGGGCTGTATAAGTGTCTGCCACGTCCAAAGCACATGTCGGATGTCTGGTAACATAGTCTCTATAATCGGATATTCATGACCTGGTCACAATATCCTGATTGGATGCGCATCACT
>SKCR01022229.1:0-14935 GCA_019454045.1 Zanthoxylum bungeanum
CACGAGAGCTTAGTTCCATATCGGTGTCTTGTCCAAGTTGTTGTTTGTTGGCAAAAATCAATACCATTTCTTGTCCATCGACATTGATTACGAAGTTTTCCATGGTCAATGGGTTCCGCTTAACTGGGATCACTAAGTTTGTTGTGCCCAAGCCAAGCTTAGTATTCAGAGGAAAAAGATTAGGTAATATATTGGATATATTGGCATATATAAGATATATGTTTCGGACTTGGATGTCTCCCTACTGGATCTAGGAATTGGATTGGATCCAATTGATCTTAGAGATCTACCTAGTTAATTATCATACAATTTGTTGGCCAAAGTCAAGATTGTGTGATATTTAACGGGATCCTAGCCTACTAGGAAACACGGTTTCCCGAGTACTCGACAGAGGGTTAGAGGCTCGCCGAAAAATAGTGGGAGGCAAGAATTGAATTTGCAATATTCGTTTAATTACTTGCCATAACGCTCAAACAAATATCATTCGTCAAATAAATTAAATGTTAGTTGGACTAATATTTAAATCGTTGTTTTAATAAACAGTTGGACTGTATTCAAACAATTTAAATTATAGTTGATTAAATAGTTGGACTATAGTAATCATTATAATGAATAGTACCGAAATCGTTGATTAAATAGTTGGACTATTAAAATCAAGATAAAATTGAAAGATTGACATTTAAAACATAATCCTAGGGAAAATGTATTTAAATGGTTTAATTTTCAAATTGGGAATAAAATTTCAGGATGGTCCTGGAAACTAATAAGTTACTTTATTTGATAAAATAACATATTAGGCCTAAGCCCGGAGTTAAGCAAATAGTAGAGCAAAATCTTTGGAAGATTAATGTGATGATAACTTTAGTGCTTAATCCATTATGCTTGTCTAAATAGACTCATTAATTTCTTAATCAGAACCAATGGTTAGATCCTTAAAGTATGATAATCAAATTGAAGGATCTTCATAGATATATTTTAGGTTTTAGAAGAACTAAATTGCAATAGTAAACTCTTGGAGAGTTAATGGCTATTCTCAATGAGATAAAGCCAAAAGTTTGCAATAAGGCAAGTAGTGCAAGACACACTTTATTTTGACATTCCAGAAGGTAAATGACAGCCGAACGCTTCTGAGATGTGGAAAAGGGCAAAGGTAAAATCATTATAATCTTCTGGGAAGATAAAGGACATATCCCAAAATGTCTGCTTAAATGTGTGGAAAACGGGATAGCGGAAGCGTGACTACCGTTTGAAAAAAACAGGCCAAATGAATTGAAGACGGGCAAGGCTCTGACTTCAAATATGTTTGTCATAATTATGTTCACTACTAGTATTAAAATTGGATTTTAAATACTTAGTGTGGTACATAAATATGTACTGGTGTGCAGAATCTGCTATGAGCAGGATACTGACTTCAGTTGAGATTAATCTGCGAATTGAAAACGGGAAGAAAGTCGTTGTTTCAACCGTAGATACCTAAGTTTAGGAACTACCCTTCGGGTTTGTAATTAAATTAGGAAACTGTTATAATGTAACTAGTTTGACTAGAAACATTATCTCTATAGCAGTGTTTAATCCTTTGCGGATTTACCTTTATATTCTAGAACACTAAAGTGTTTCATTATATAAAGATGATATTGAGATAAACACATTAGATGTGAATAACAGTATTTATATTTTGAATATAAATAAATCTCAAACATATAACATGACAAACAAATAGCTCAAACTGATTTGATCAGAGAGAACTTAAATTAGGTATTGTTGTCTGGGACACAATTAAACAAGAATCGTATATCCACACTTTCGAAGAGTGGGTACTAGGACTGATTTGATTCTATTCAAATAAAGTCTACGATCTAGTTTATTAGGCAAAGTGCCTATAACACCTTTACTTGGTAAAAGTGTAACTGCCAACGATCTGTTAGCCCTAGTTCATAGTGAAGCAAGTAGGCCCATGTCTAGCTAGGCTAGAGGTGGATATGAATATTTCGTGACCTTTACAGATGTGGCATCTCATTATGGTTATGTGTTTCTTTAGGAAAACAAATCGGAAACTTGTATAGTTTCGACGCGAAATAGACAAACAGATCGGCTAAAGTATTAAACTGTCACGGTAAGACCGTAATGGAAAATACTTAAGCAATAAGTTTCTCAAATACTTGAAAGAGTATAGTATTCTTTCAATGAGGACTTCTCCCGGAACACATCAATATGACGGTGTGTCCGAACTGAGTAACCGAATTTTATTGGACATGATAAAGGTTAATCATGTGTCGCTCTGAGCTACTATTTCCTTCAACGGATAAGCATTAACAGTGCAGAACTTATTTAGAATAAGGTTCCATAAAAATATGTTAGAATGATTTCATATTAGATATGAATAGGAAAAAAACCGGGTTTCTCATTCCTGATAATTTAGGTATGCTAGGCATATGTTTGGATGATACCAAACTAGAACCCAAATTGGATAAGTGCCAATTGTAGGTTATCCTAGGGATACCAAAGTATAGTACTTATACAACTCACATGAGAACAATGTAATTGTTGCTCACCATGCGGTTTTCCTAAGAGGAATACCTATATGCAGTGGTAAATGAGAGGATAGTAAAACTTGATGAAAATCGGAGTAATACTATTCCAGGCACCAATTCCTTAATGGAACATAAATAGTTCATCAATGATGAAACTATACCAGTAATCTTCGAATACACAAGAACCACGTAAGTCGGAGAGAGTCAGGAAAACAACCTGGGGTATGGGTTTCTGATCTCACCTCATAAAGATGTCAATCTTATTGAGGAACACCAACTGACTACGTATGAGGAAGTGATACAAGGTATCAATTCCATTGGTAGTATACCTATGTGTCTATGGAAGTCCGAAATCAGGGTAGGTGTATTTGGTCTTAACTTGAGACTTGCACCGCTAATACTTGCGACAATCAATTTACTTTGGTTTTGATCATCCAGGGCTTTAACAGGTTCTGTGTACGCCTCTGCTGGGTATATTGAGAATCGTAGTGTGTTGGGTGTGATGTTAAGACGGAAGTATCACTCCAGTCATATGGAGATGATGATCGCGCAGGGATACAAAACTGGTTCTATAAAGGGTTGCAACCATCGGGATAATATGACTTGGTCATGATTATCCGATAATAAAGAGACTAGTTGCTAGTGATCCGATATATGCTTCGTACGAGGCAGACAATGTACCAGCCCCAGGCCTTGCATGTGATCATCCGATACTGGATCGAAATACGTAATACTACGTATACTACGTCTGATATAGATCGCTTATTCCTGTAAGCATGTTTCTGGAGAATTGGGTAGGCATGACGCTTTGCTAGAAGCCAACCTTGTCTTGTAAATCGGTACAAAATGTAGTACTAGATACTTACGTGTTCGGATAGTCCGACGACCGAATTTACTGCCAACATATACGGGGATCTCATGGGTCGCTTCCCAAAGATTCACCGATGATGTATGACTCGCACTTTTATTAATCTGGGATTAATTTGATGAGAGAGAAAATTAATCTGGGATTAATTACGGAGATATTTTATCTGGGATAAAATATCATTTAAAGAGAGAAAACGATTAATTTGGAATTAATCGATAAAATAATATATTCGATATATTATACGAAATTGGATATCGACGCGGAATTAAAATTAGATTTTAATTCGGGCGAACGAGTTAATTTAGAATTAATTCGTTAGCGACGTGAATAGTGATTTTGCTAGGCATAATTAATTAATTACGTCGCAACGGAAAATTCGTTAATTTGGAATTAGTGAACCCGAGCCCGAGATTATTTGCGAGCGCATTCGTATTTCGAATTGGAGTGCGGCACGCAAGTCAAATCAAGCGTCAAATCGCTAGTCGCATCAAGCGTCAAATCATTAGTACTATGAGTGATGTGATAACTTGTCACATTGATTGATTGATTGATGTGACTTGATGGGAGTGGTTGGCAAGCTTTAATGCCATTTGACTTTTTGGAAAAGAAATTGGTAATTCATTTAATTGATTTTGGAAAATTAATTAAATGTGTATTAGATACACTTTTGCCAAAAACCAACACAACTCTCTCACTCTCCTCTCTTCTCTCCTCTCACGCCCATGGTGGGCATTTCTATTTCTGTTTTTTCTGTGCAAAAATCGAGAATAAAGGGAAGCAAAGTGTGATGTTTTTTATGGCAAAAACATCAAGAGCTAGCACTCAAAGAGACATGCGAAGGTGATAGGGAAACCCACCCGTGGGCTTGGAATACCATTCGAAAAGCTTGGAGCTTGGACCAAAGCCGAAAATGGAGGACATCATCACAGCCCACTGCTGTGACTTGGAGAAGGCAGAAAATGAATTTTTGTTGTCCACCGCGTCGCTCAACCGCTCGATGTAAGTATTCTGCAACTTCCTCGTTGTATTCGCACATTTGTTTTATGCTTTATATTCGATCATCGGGACCGTAGAACTCCAACACTATCCAGAGCGAAGCTGTTTCCCATACCATCGGTAAAACACAACCTCCTATCACACTTGCATGAGTATCATATACCCAAATATATGAGAACTATGTCGTTATGCCCTCATAATGCGCACAAGTGTACTACTAGTCTTTTACGCATTATCAATGTCCAATCTCGATAATACTCTGACTAGGGATATATAATGATTTATCCTTCGTGGATTGATACTGTCTCATATCATCTCAATTCAGGAACAAATCATAAGAACCTTCTATCATTTATATATCTCGGTGATCTAATCACAAATGATAAGAGAGCAATCTCCTTGGTCACATAGTTAATTTGTACAACAACACCATAATATGTACAAATAGTGACGCTATGGATCATAATTGTCCAAGAAATACACCATGAGATTGTTTGCGAGCGCATTCGCATTTCGAATTCGAGTGCGGCACGCAAGTCAAATCAAGCGTCAAATCGCTAGTCGCATCAAGCGTCAAATCATTAGTCACTTTGAGTGATGTGACAACTTCTCACATTGATTGATTGAGTGATGTGACTTGATGGGAGTGGTTGGCAAGCTTTAATGCCATTTGACTTTTTGGAAAAGAAATTGGTAATTCATTTAATTGATTTTGGAAAATTAATTAAATGTGTATTAGATACACTTTTGCCAAAAACCAACACAACTCTCTCTCTCACTCTCCTCTCTCTCTCTTTTCTCTCCTCTCACGCCCATGGTGGGCATTTCTTTTTCTGTTTTTTCTGGGCAAAAACCGAGAATGAAGGGAAGCAAAGTGTGATGTTGTTTTGGCAAAAACATCAAGAGCTAGCACTCAAAGAGACATGTGAAGGTGATAGGGAAACCCACCCATGGGCTTGTAATACCATTCGAAAAGCTTGGAGCTTTGACCAAAGCCGAAAATGGAGGACATCATCACAGCCCACTGTCGTGACTTGGAGAAGGCATAAAATGAATTTTTGTTGTCCACCGCGTCGCTCAACCGCTCGATGTAAGTATTCCGCAACTTCCTCGTTGTATTCGCACATTTGTTTTATGCTTTATATTCGATCCTCGGGACCGTAGAACTCCAACAATGGTATCAAAGCGTTGTTAAAAGCATGAAACCGATTTAGGACTTAAAATTGGGTAAATTGTATTTGAGCATGATTAAATGAAATTGGATGATTTAGTATGCTTAAATGTGTTTAATTGAAGATTGATTGGATCAATTTCAAGAAAAATTGTTTAGAACAAATTTCCCCAAATTTCTTAGCTTGGCCGAGAATGAGCATGCCCTAAATTGTCTTGGAATTTTGTTTTTTGATTCATTTGATGACTTGAAAACAATTGGGAATGTTGATTTAATGTTGGATTGGATTCAATTGGATTGGATTTAAAATTGGACATATAAATTCCCTTAATGCCGAGACTAATGTAGCATGTATTGGGTTTGATTTTTTGATCAAAATGTGTTGGACACTAATTGATGTTGATAAGCATGATTAATTGTACAAATTTGTGTTTTGGAAATATTGATTTGGGTAATTAATTGTGTAATGCACTTTGAGTAATTAAATTGTGAAATTGGATTTTTTGTAATTTAATTTTTTGGGCTTAATTTTGGAAATTGGGCTTTTAAAGTTGTTATTGGGCTTATTGGGCTTGGTTGTACCAAGTTAGGTTTAGGCTAAATTGGTTGGATCCAATTGGGCCCAAAATCGCTTCCATAAAGCCCAAATGCGACTAATGGACCTTAATAAATTTAATTGGGCCTCTTGGGCCTAAATTGATTTCTAGGCTTATGGGGTTACTCCTTGATTAGACTTTGGTTATTGGGTTTGACCCAAGTTGACCAAAAGGCCACGCCTTAAAGAAATTAATTAAAAGCCCATTGGACTTTAATTAAATTGACGTTGGACGTTTATCGGGCTTTGAGACCCGTAACGATTAAATTTGGAATTTAAGTCGTAAAGGTTTATTAATAAAGTGTAATATTTAATTTGGAATTAAATTAGTGAATTAGAATTAAATACATGTTAAATTGGATTTAATGTTGTAGTTTAATTTAATTCAAGAATTCGTACTTTGAGTACTTATTTGCAAAACGAATCAAATCGTTGTTTGAATATTGGATGGTCATTAATTATTAGATTAATTAATTTGATTAGATTGATTGATAACATGCTTGTGTGAATACATGGTTGCGATGCATGAATAATGTATATCGAATGGATATTAGATGGGTGGGGAAATTTTAGAAATTGTTGTAATAAATTTAGAATTTATTAATTGGACCTGCGTGTCCAGCCTATTACCTCCTTACTCTATGTATTTCTCTTCTCACATATTCCCCTCAATGTAAATGAGGTTTCTTTAGAAGTGTAGTGTAACAGGTAGAAGTAAATATTTGTGCTAGCGGGAGAGAGGAAATGGAGAGATTTGATCTAGGATCGATGTGTAAAGTATCCATCCGCACATCATTATTATTTTATTATACGCGCTTTATTATGTATTTAGAATGCATGTTTAAGGGTGTATGATGATGAGACCTTAACAAATATAATAAATTGGTTGCCAATTTGCACGCGAAAAACCCTCATAAAATATTAAGCGTTTTTCCTTCCATTGAGTGATTCTTACTCAAGATCTAAGACTGGCATTGGTTTGTTGGCCAAAGTCAAGGCCTTTGTCAGTCGAGGATGTGTTTGAATCACGAGAGCTTTGTTCCATATCGGTGTCTTGTCCAAGTTGTTGTTTGTTGGCCAAAGTCAATACCATTTCTTGTCCATCGACATTGATTACGAAGTTTTCCATGGTCAATGGGTTCCGCTTAACTGGGATCACTAAGTTTGTTGTGCCAAAGCCAAGGCTTAGTTGATTCAGAGGAAAAAGATTAGGTAATATATTGGATATATTGGCATATATAAGATATATGTTTCGGACTTGGATGTCTCCCTACTGGATCTAGGAATTGGATTTGATCCAATTGATCTTAGAGATCTACCTAGTTAATTATCATACAATTTGTTGGCCAAAGTCAAGATTGTGTGATATTTAACGGGATCCTAGCCTACTAGGAAACACGGTTTCCCGAGTACTCGACAGAGGGTTAGAGGCTCGCCGAAAAATAGTGGGAGGCAAGAATTGAATTTGCAATATTCGTTTAATTACTTGCCATACGCGCTCAAACAAATATCATTCGTCAAATAAATTAAATGTTAGTTGGACTAATATTTAAATCGTTGTTTTAATAAACAGTTGGACTGTATTCAAACAATTTAAATTATAGTTGATTAAATAGTTGGACTATAGTAATCATTATAATGAATAGTACCGAAATCGTTGATTAAATAGTTGGACTATTAAAATCAAGATAAAATTGAAGATTGACATTTAAAACATAATCCTAGGGAAAATGTATTTAAATGGTTTAATTTTCAAATTGGGAATAAAATTTCAGGATGGTCCTGGAAACTAATAAGTTACTTTATTTGATAAAATAACATATTAGGCCTAAGCCCGTAGTTAAGCAAATAGTAGAGCAAAATCTTTGGAAGATTAATGTGATGATAACTTTAGTGCTTAATCCATTATGCTTGTCTAAATAGACTCATTAATTTCTTAATCAGAACCAATGGTTAGATCCTTAAAGTATGATAATCAAATTGAAGGATCTTCATAGATATATTTTAGGTTTTAGAAGAACTAAATTGCAATAGTAAACTCTTGGAGAGTTAATGGCTATTCTCAATGAGATAAAGCCAAAAGTTTGCAATAAGGCAAGTAGTGCAAGGCACACTTTATTTTGACATTCCAGAAGGGAAATGACAGGCCGAACGCTTCTGAGATGTGGAAAAGGGCAAAGGCAAAATCATTATAATCTTCTGGGAAGATAAAGGACATATCCCAAAATGTCTGCTTAAATTGTGGAAAACGGGATAGCGGAAGCGTGACTACCGTTTGAACAAAACAGACATAAATGAATTGAAGACGGGCAATGCTCTGACTTCAAATATGTTTGTCATAATTATGTTCACTACTAGTATTAAAATTGGATTTTAAATACTTAGTGTGGTACATAAATATGTACTGGTGTGCAGAATCTGCTATGAGCAGGATACTGACTTCAGTTGAGATTAATCTGCGAATTGAAAACGGGAAGAAAGTCGATGTTTCAACCGTAGATACCTAAGTTTAGGAACTACCCTTCGGGTTTGTAATTAAATTAGGAAACTGTTATAATGTAACTAGTTTGACTAGAAACATTATCTCTATAGCAGTGTTTAATCCGTTGCGGATTTACCTTTATATTCTAGAACACTAAAGTGTTTCATTATATAAAGATGATATTGAGATAAACACATTAGATGTGAATAACAGTATTTATATTTTGAATATAAATAAATCTCAAACATATAACATGACAAACAAATAGCTCAAACTGATTTGATCAGAAGAGACTTAAATTAGGCATTGTTGTCTGGGACACAATTAAACAAGAATCGTATATCCACACTTTCGAAGAGTGGGTACTAGGACTGATTTGATTCTATTCAAATAAAGTCTACGAATCTAGTTTATTAGGCAAAGTGCCTATAACACCTTTACTTGGTAAAAGTGTAACTGCCAACGATCTGTTAGCCCTAGTTCATAGTGAAGCAAGTAGGCCCATGTCTAGCTAGGCTAGAGGTGGATATGAATATTTCGTGACCTTTACAGATGTGGCATCTCGTTATGGTTATGTGTTTCTTTAGGAAAACAAATCGGAAACTTGTATAGTTTCGACGCGAAATAGACAAACAGATCGGCTAAAGTATTAAACTGTCACGGTAAGACCGTAATGGAAAATACTTAAGCAATAAGTTTCTCAAATACTTGAAAGAGTATAGTATTCTTTCAATGAGGACTTCTCCCAGAACACATCAATATGACGGTGTGTCCGAACTGAGTAACCGAATTTTATTGGACATGATAAGGTTAATCATGTGTCGCTCTGAGCTACTATTTCCTTCAACGGATAAGCATTAACAGTGCAGAACTTATTTAGAATAAGGTTCCATAAAAATATGTTAGAATGATTTCATATTAGATATGAATAGGAAAAAAACCGGGTTTCTCATTCCTGATAATTTAGGTATGCTAGGCATATGTTTGGATGATACCAAACTAGAACCCAAATTGGATAAGTGCCAATTGTAGGTTATCCTAGGGATACCAAAGTATAGTACTTATACAACTCACATGAGAACAATGTAATTGTTGCTCACCATGCGGTTTTCCTAAGAGGAATACCTATATGCAGTGGTAAATGAGAGGATAGTAAAACTTGATGAAAATTGGAGTAATACTATTCCAGGCACCAATTCCTTAATGGAACATAAATAGTTCATCAATGATGAAACTATACCAGTAATCTTCGAATACACAAGAACCACGTAAGTCGGAGAGAGTCAGAAAAACAACCTGGGGTATGAGTTTCTGATCTCACCTCATAAAGATGTCAATCTTATTGAGGAACACCAACTGACTATGTATGAGGAAGTGATACAAGGTATCAATTCCATTGGTAGTATACCTATGTGTCTATGGAAGTCCGAAATCAGGGTAGGTGTATTTGGTCTTAACTTGAGACTTGCACCGCTAATACTTGCGACAATCAATTTACTTTGGTTTTGGTCATCCAGGGCTTTAACAGGTTCTGTGTACGCCTCTGCTGGGTATATTGAGAATCATAGTGTGTTGGGTGTGATGTTAAGACGGAAGTATCACTCCAGTCATATGGAGATGATGATCGCGCAGGGATACAAAACTGGTTCTATAAATGGTTGCAACCATCGGGATAATATGACTTGGTCATGATTATCCGATAATAAAGAGACTAGTTGCTAGTGATCCGATATATGCTTCGTACGAGGCAGACAATGTACCAGCCCCAGGCCTTGCATGTGATCATCCGATACTGGATCGAAATACGCAATACTACGTATACTACGTCTGATATAGATCGCTTATTCCTGTAAGCATGTTTCTGGAGAATTGGGTAGGCATGACGCTTTGCTAGAAGCCAACCTTGTCTTGTAAATCGGTACAAACGTAGTACTAGGTACTTACGTGTTCGGATAGTCCGACGACCGAATTTACTGCCAACATATACGGGGATCTCATGGGTCGCTTCCCAAAGATTCACCGATGATGTATGACTCGCACTTTTATTAATCTGGGATTAATTTGATGAGAGAGAAAATTAATCTGGGATTAATTACGGAGATATTTTATCTGGGATAAAATATCATTTGAAGAGAGAAAACGATTAATTTGGAATTAATCGATAAAATAATATATTCGATATATTATACGAAATTGGATATCGACGCGGAATTAAAATTAGATTTTAATTCGGGCGAACGAGTTAATTTAGAATTAATTCGTTAGCGACGTGAATAGTGATTTTGCTAGGCATAATTAATTAATTACGTCGCAACGGAAAATTCGTTAATTTGGAATTAGCGAACCCGAGCCTGAGATTATTTGCGAGCGCATTCGTATTTCGAATTCGAGTGCGGCACGCAAGTCAAATCAAGCGTCAAATCGCTAGTCGCATCAAGCGTCAAATCATTAGTCACTTTGAGTGATGTGATAACTTGTCACATTGATTGATTGATTGATGTGACTTGATGGGAGTGGTTGGCAAGCTTTAATGCCATTTGACTTTTTGGAAAAGAAATTGGTAATTCATTTAATTGATTTTGGAAAATTAATTAAATGTGTATTAGATACACTTTTGCCAAAAACCAACACAACTCTCTCACTCTCCTCTCTTCTCTCCTCTCACGCCCATGGTGGGCATTTCTTTTTCTGTTTTTTCTGGGCAAAAATCGAGAATAAAGGGAAGCAAAGTGTGATGTTTTTTATGGCAAAAACATCAAGAGCTAGCACTCAAAGAGACATGCGAAGGTGATAGGGAAACCCACCCGTGGGCTTGGAATACCATTCGAAAAGCTTGGAGCTTGGACCAAAGCCGAAAATGGAGGACATCATCACAGCCCACTGCTGTGACTTGGAGAAGGCAGAAAATGAATTTTTGTTGTCCACTGCGTCGCTCAACCGCTCGATGTAAGTATTCTGCAACTTCCTCGTTGTATTCGCACATTTGTTTTATGCTTTATATTCGATCATCGGGACCGTAGAACTCCAACACTATCCAGAACGAAGCTGTTTCCCGTACCATCGGTAAAACACAACCTCATATCACACTTGCATGAGTATCATATACCCAAATATATGAGAACTATGTCGTTATGCCCTCATAATGCGCACAAGTGTACTACTAGTCTTTTACGCATTATCAATGTCCAATCTCGATAATACTCTGACTAGGGATATATAATGATTTATCCTTCGTGGATTGATATTGTCTCATATCATCTCAATCCAGGAACAAATCATAAGGACCTCCTATCATTTATATATCTCGGTGATCTAATCACAAATGATAAGAGAGCAATCTCCTTGGTCACATAGTTAATTTGTACAACAACACCATGATATGTACAAATAGTGACGCTATGGGTCATAATTGTCCAAGAAATACACCAAAAAACAGTAGCCCTAGGATTTGTTTAAAGAGTCCACGAATAAATGAAGGAAAATCAAGAAAAAAGGCTTAGGAAACAAGAGATTAAAGGTAATCTACTTTAACCATAAGCTTGGAAATTTAGTTTATTTTTTCTTGATGATTTAGAAAGGTTTTAGGGTTCATTCAATTCTGAAAAATTGGGGCTTTTGGTTGTGGATGATGAATTGGAAGTGTATGTGAAGTAGATTTGGGTAGTATTATTGTAATATTTGTCCAAATTCTAGAGTGTTATGACCACTCTTGTAACACCTAGAATTGTTCTTGGGTGCTTCAAGTGTGGTAACTTTGATTGGTGTTGTGGATTAATTGGATTAATCTTGAAAATTGGATTTAAAACATGAATTTTGGTAATTTCGGTTTCTGGATCAGTTCTGGACAAACGGGAAATTTTTGATGAATTTGATGTCATATGAATGTATTGGATGTGTTTTGGGAGTTGTGTAGGCACTGCATTTTTGCATATAAGTACCGATGATGAGTCTCGTTCGGAGGCACTACTCTTTAGATGCGGAAGTCGCGGGAAACGAATGTTGGAAGGGGAAATTCAGAATGAGTATGTCATCAGATTCAATTCACATGTTCACTGCTTTCGCGTTCGTGCTGCGTTCATGAGCACGTTCGAACGTCAAGTAGATTACGGGCGTTCGTGTAGCGTTCGAATCGGCGTTCGAACAGTGTCGGTACTTCTGGTTTTACTGCTAGCCTCACGCCCAAGCCCAATTAGCCCACCAAAACCAATCCAAAAAAATAATTAAAATATTTAAAATACATGTCACAAATTTAACTAAATTAATTAGATTAAATCCCTTCCTAAACTAATCAAATATATCACATTCCCTAATTAAAAGATACAAATAATATCTAATCCCTTCCCCAATCAAACACCAATCAAGATATTCACTCCATAAATTAAACCCATCTTTCCTTTCATAAACCAATCAAAGCACTTCCTTTTTTGAGGATTCCCTTCCTTACCTAGAAACCCTAGCAAACCATTATAAAAAGAAGCCTAAACCAACCTTTCACACCCTAGCTCATTCTCACAAAAACACAAAAGAAATAAACTTAACACCCACGCCCTAGGCAAAGCAAGAAGCAAAGAAATAATTCTCTATTCTCATCCTCTCATCACTGAAACCATAACCCCTAAGCAAACATCATCACCGAAAAAAATAGTTTTGAAGCAACCCTCCATTCACCGAAAACACACACCCAAACCATAACTTAAACCACCGAAAATCACAGCCCAAAATAGTCCCTGCAGTGACCGTAAAACAGAAGCCCCAATACCCCTTAAAGAATGCCAAAACAGTCCTTCAATACAGTGAAAATAGTGACCAGAAAATACAGCAAAAAAGCAGCAAAACGGAGTAAAAACAAAGTAGAACAGAGGAAACAACAACTCAAAACAGCGAAGCAGCGAACGAAAGCAGTGGACCAATGAACCGGAGGAGTTGCGGAGCATCAACCCTTCCGACGGCCGTGTAACGCACTTTCGAGAGACGACCTAAGAGGTTAGACCTGAGGGATCACTTCTAATTTATTCTCATCTTTTTTTTGTTGTTTATTAGAATTCCTTCGCATGAGAGTCGTTTGTTGATACATGTTGTGGTCCTTGAATGAATGGAATATGTGTTCTCTCTTGTGGTATATCGGATGGAAACCCGGACGTAAATTCTGTAGCCGAATCCAATGGACGGTATTGCGGTTTGCACTCGGGATACAATGCCACGTACCACTTGAGAGATTCACACATTTCATTTCATCCAACCTTGTATTCGAACATGATTGGGTTGCTATCATGTTATTTATTTTTTAAGCATGATTTAGTCGTTAGTATGTTATTACTTTATGGATGTTACTTATTTATGCATGATGATATAGTGCGCATGGGCAAATCAAGTTGGATTAAAGGTCCTCCATTTTGAGGGATAAAAAGCCCAAGGGCTACCTTTGCCACGACGTTTTGCCGCGCCGGACGAAGTATGTTTGATTGAATGTGAGATATGTTTAATCGAGCATACGAGGTCCAATATTATTGTTGTCTTTATTTTATATGCATTGTAATATAATACGCATGGGCTAACTAGGGTGGATTAAAGGTCCTCTATTCGAGGGAAACGCCTGAAGGCTACCTTAACCACGATGTTTTACCGCGCCTTTTATTATGTCATTTACCCCATTTGCATATCATTGCTTTATTTACGCATGCATTGCATTCTTGTGCGCATGGGCTAACTATGGTGGATTAAAGATCCTCTATTCGAGGGAAATGTATAAAGGCTACCTTTTCCACGATGTTTTGCCGCGCCGGACGAGATGCACCCGATTGAATGTGAAATGTGTTCCATCAGGCACACGAGGTTCTACCTTGAGTATTTGTTCACCCATACATGTGTTTGTGTCATTTCAGATGCCATTTTGGCAATCTCGTTCGAACGTGTTTTCAAAAGCTACACGAACGTATGCATCCTACCTCATTCCGTTCGAACGCATTTAAGAATGCTACACGAACATATGCATTCTGTCTTATTTCCGTTCGAACGCGTCTCAGAATGCTACTCGAACGCGCATGCATTTTATTGTATCATACATCAGGTCTCATCCCGTTTGAATGCGTTATCAAACGCTATACGAACGTGGACATTCTTTTTATCGTTTGAACGCGTTATCAAATGCTACTCGTACGCTTGCCTTCTGTTTACCGTTCGAACGCGTCTCAGAACGCTACTCGAACGCGCATGCATTTTATTGTATCATGCATCAGGTCTCATCTCGTTCGAACGCATTATCAAATGCTATACGAAAGTGATTGAGCGGAAA
>SKCR01022230.1:0-14999 GCA_019454045.1 Zanthoxylum bungeanum
ACTCGTATTTCGAATCAAGTGGGCCCATAAGTCACATCAAGCGTCAAATCACTAGTCAATCAATTGATGAGATGTGTCTAGTCACTTTGAGTAATGTGACAACTTGTCACTTGTGATTGATGGTGGTAGTTGGAAAGCATTAATTGCTTTTTGGCTCAAAATTGTATTGACTTTTGGAAAGGCTTTTACAATTTTTTGGATTTGTTTTTTGAGTATTAGATACACAAAACAAGACATCACTCTCTCTCTCTCTCTTCCACATGTTTTGGCCAAGGCCAAACATTTTTCCACTCTCATTTTCTTCACTAAAACCGTGAATAACAAGAAGTGAAATGGAAGATTTGTTGCAAATCTTGCC
Organism: Zanthoxylum bungeanum; assembly: GCA_019454045.1. NCBI lineage: Eukaryota > Viridiplantae > Streptophyta > Magnoliopsida > Sapindales > Rutaceae > Zanthoxylum > Zanthoxylum bungeanum. Next base: position 359 of record SKCR01022230.1, read on the forward strand.
ATGCTAGCACATGAAGAGTCATCCAATGTGATAGGGAACTAACTTATGAGCATGGAATCACCATTGTTAAATCTTGGAGCTTGGAACATCAATGGAGGACCATGACCGAATTTGAAGGAGAACAAAAAGCCCACTGCCGAGAGCTTCTAGGAGGAGCACAAGGATTTTGTTCGTCATATCGCAACCGTTCAATGTAAGTATGATTCCGCCATATTTCATTGTTGTATTCGCACATATTTCTGCTTGAAATTGATCTTGGACTAATAGAAACCCAACATTGGTATCTTGAGCTATTTTGAGCATGAAATGAATTAGGGAAAATTGGGCAAAATTGATTTGAGCATGTTTGAGTGAAATTGATTGTTTGGATATGCTTAAATTATGATAACATAGTGTTATGCATTGTCAATTTGATGAAAATTGGATTGGATAAATTTTCCCCAATTAGTTTGGCTTGGCCAAATACTTTGTGCCCTAAAAGTCATGGTGTTTTTTGTGTTTTTGATCATTGGATGAGTTGGGAAACATTGGGTAATGTTGATTGTGGATTTAATTGGATTGAAACCGAATCGGACATAAAAACCCCTAAAATGACGAGACTTGTAAGCATGAAAATTATTGATATTTTGATTCAAATGTGTTGGATATATGTTGATGATAATGAGCATGATTAATTATGTAAATTGATGTTTTGGAAATGTTAATTTAGTTAATTAATTATGGCATACACTTTGGTTAATTTAATTATGAAATTTGGAATTTTGAAATTTAATTAATTGGGCCAAATTTGGAATTGGGCTTTTAAAGTTGTAATTGGGCTTATTGGGCTTGGTTGGGCCAAGTTTGGTTTAGGCTAATTGGTTGGATCCAATTAGGCCCAAAACCATATCCATAAAGTCCAATTATGACTTAATGGACCTTTAATTTTAATTGGGCCTAATGGGCCTAAATTGGTTTCTTGGCAAATAAGGGTGATTCCTTAAATGGGCTTTGGTATTTGGGTTCGACCCATATTGACCAAAAGTCAATGCCTTAAGAAATTATTGAAAGCCCATTGGACTTTAATTAAATTGACATTAGATGTTAATCGGACTTTGAGACCCGTAACGATTAGATTTGGAATCTAAGTCGAAAAGTTACATTAAAAAGTGTAATTATTTAATTTGGAATTAAATAAAGAATTAGTATTAAATACAAATTAAATTGGATTTAATGTTGTAGTTTAATATAATTCAAGAATTCATACTTTGAGTACATATTCGCAAAACGAGTTGGACTCGCGCAAAATCAAATCGTTGTTTGAACATTGGATGGTCATTAATTATCAGATTAATTAATTGGATTAGATTGATTGATAACATGCTTGTGTGAATACATGGATGCGATGTATAAATAATGTATATCAGATGGATATTAGATGGGTGAGGGCAATTTTGGAAATTGTTGTAATAAATTTAGAATTTATTATTGGACCTGCGTGTCCAGCCTATTACCTCTTGACTCTGTGTATTTCTCTTCTCACATATTCCCCTCAATGTAAATGAGGTTTCTTAGAAGTGTTATGTAATCGGGTAGAAGTAATACTTGTGCTAGCAGGAGAGAGGAAATGGAGAGATTTGTTCTAGAAACAATGTGGTAAGTATCCATCCGCATCATCATTATATATATTTATTACCTCGCCTTATTATGTGTTTAGAATGCATGTTTAATGGTGTATGATGATGAGACCTTAACAAAGATAATTAATTGGTTGCCAATTACGCGAAAAACCCTCAACACATATTAAGCGTTTTTCCTTCCATTGAGTGATTCTTACTCAAGATCCAAGACTGGCACTGGTTTGTTGGCCAAAGTCAAGACCTTTGTCCGTCGCGGATGTGTTTGAATCATGAAGGCTTTGTTCCATATCGGTGTCTTGTCCAAGTTGTGATTTGTTTGCCAAAGTCAAGATCACTTCTTGTCCATCGACATTGATTACGAAGCTTTCCAATGTCAATGGGTTCTGCTTAACTGGATCACTAAGTTTGTTGTGCCAAAGCCAAGGCTTAGTTGATTCAGAGGAAAAAGGTTAGGGAATATATTGGATATATTGGCATATATAAGATATATGTTTCGGACTTGGATGTCCACCTACTGGATCTAGGAATTGGATGGGATCCAATTGATCTTAGAGATCTACCTAGTTAATTATCATACAATTTGTTGACCAAAGTCAAGATTGTGTGTTATTAAACGGGATCCTAGCCCACTAGGAAACAAGGTTTCCCGAGTACTCCACAGAGGGTTAGAGGCTCGCCGAAAAATAGTGGGAGGCAAGTATTAAATTTGCAATATTCGTTTAGTTACTTGCCATACGCGCTCATTTCATTTTTCGTCAATAAATTAATATATTAGTTGGACTAATATTTAATCATTGTTTTAATTAAACAGTTGGACTGTATTCAAAATATTTCATTTATAGTTGATTATATAATTAGATTATAGTAATCAATATATTTGAATTAACTAATGTCAATTAAAAGGTGATTTTATAATTGGATTAGAGTAATCAATATAATTGAATTTAATCAATTAAATTATAGTTGATTATATAGTTGGACTATAGTAATCATTATAATAAATAGTACCTAAAATCGTTGATTTGATTGTTGGACTATTAGAATCAAGATAATGAAAGATTAGTGTTTAAAACATAATCCTAGGTGAAAAATGTATTTAAACGACTTTAAATTTTAAATTTGGGAACAATTTCAGGATAGTCCTGGAAACCGAGAAGACTTTATTTGATATAGTGATGTCTTGAGCCTAAGCCGTAGTTGAGCAAATAATAGAACATGATATTTGGAATATTCATGTAATGATAACTTTAGTACTTAATCCGTTATGCTTGCCGCAAAGACACCTTAATTTCTTAGTCAGAACTAAGGATTAGATCCTTATAATATGATATTGAAATTGAAAGATTTTCATAGATCTATTCTTAGATCTTAGAAGTACTAAATTGCAATAGTAAACTCTTGGAGAGTTAATGGCTATACTCAAGGAGACAAAGCCAAAGTTTTCAATAAGGCAAGAAGTGCAAGGTGCATCTTACTTCGACATCCCAGAAGGCCAAGGCTTGGCCAAAGGCTTCTGGGGTGTGGAAAAGGGGCAAAGGCAAAATCATTATAATCTTCTTGGAAGACAAATGACATATCCCAAAATGTCTGCCTAAAATTATGGCAAACGGGGTCACTGGAAGTGTGACTGCAGTATGGACAAGGCAGACATGAAGGAATTGAAGAGGGGAAAGGCTCCGACTTCAAGTATGTTTGTCATCAATATGTTCACTAACTAGTATTAAAATTGGATTTTAGATACTGAGTGTGGTACATAAATATGAACTGATGTGCAGAATCTGCTGACAAGCAAGATTCTGACTTCAGATGAGATTGATCTGCGAATTGGAAATGGGACAACAGTCGTTGTTTTAACCGTAAAAACCTAAGTTTAGGAACTACCCTTCGGGTATGTACTTGAATTAGGAAACTTTTAAAATGTAACTAGTTTGACTAGAAACATTATCTCTATATCAGTGTATAATCTGTTGCGGATATACCTTTATATTCTAGAACACTAAAGTGTTTCATTTTATAAAGATGATATTGAGATAAGCACATTAGATGTGAATAACGATATTTATATTTTGAATATAAATAAATCTCATACGTATAACAGGACAAACAAATAGCTCAAACTGATTTAAATGAGATGAGACTTACTTGTGGCATTGATGTCTGGGACACAATTTACAAGACTCGTATATCCTCACTTTCGAAGAGTGGGTACTAGGACAGATTTGATTCTATTCAAATAATGTCTACGAATCTAGTTTATTGGGCAAAGTGCCACCAATCTGTTAGCCCTCGTTCATAGTGACGTAAGTGGGCTCATATCTAGCTAGGCTAGAGGTGGATATGAATGTTTCGTGACCTTTACGGATGTGGCATCGCGTTATGGTTATGTGTTTCTTGTGAAACACGGATCGAAAACTTTTGATGAATTCAAAGAGTTTCGACACGAAGTAGACATACAGATCGGCTATAGTATTAAAACCATCATGGTTAGACCATTATGGAAAATACTAAGCAATAAGTTCTCAAATACTTGAAGAGTATAGTATTCTTTCAATGAGGACTCCTCCCGGAACAAGTCAGTTTGATGGTGTGTGTCCGAACAGAGAAACCGAACCTTGTTGGACATGATAAGGTCAATCATGAGTCGCTCTGAGCTACCATTTCCTTCAATGATACGCATTACAGTGTGCAAAACTTATTTTGAATAAGGTTCCATAAAAATCTGTTAGACAGACTTCATATTAGATATGAACAGGAAAGAAACTGGGTTTTCTCATTCCTGTAGATTGGGAATGTTGGGCATATGTTTGGATGATACCAAACTAGAACCCAAATCGAATAAGTGCCTAATTGTAGGTTATCCTAGGGAAACCAAAGTATAGTACTTATACAACTCACAAGAGAAATTGTAATTGTTGCTCATCATGCGGTTTTTCCTAAGAGGAATACCTATATGCAGTGGTAAGTGGGAGGAATGTAAAACTCGATAAAAATCAGAATAATATTTCCAGGCACCGAGTCCTAATGGAACACAAATAGTTCATCAATTATGAAACTATACCAATAATCTTCGAATTCGACACAAGAACCGCGTAAGTCGGAGAGAGTCAGAAAATAACCTGGGGTATGGGTTTCTGATCTCACCTCGTAAAGATATCAATCTTATTGAGGAATACGAACTGACTACGTATGTGAAAGTGATACAAGGTATCGACTCCCTATAATACAAAGTGCCATGATATCCGAAATGGATTCCATGTATACCAATTATGTTTGGACACTAGTTGTTATACCAGAAGGCATTGTGTCTATTGGTACTATATAAGTCTTCAAGGAAGACATACATGGATGGCAACATACCAACGTACTAAGCTAGGCTTGTAGCGAAAAGGTATCGTTATCAACATTGTGTTGATTGCGACGAAACCTTTTACCCGTTACCATGGTTAAATCCATTTGGATAATGTTGCTGATGCTGTATGTTTCATTTAGGAAATATGGCAGCTGAACGTCAAAATCGCTTTCTTTAAACGGAAACTTTTTGGAGGATGTTTATAACACCCTGACGGTTTTATCGTACTAAAATGAGCAAACAAGGTTTGCGAGTTAATTCGATCCATTTATGGATTGAAGCAAGCATTGCGTTCTTGGAACTATATCGTTTTGATGTAATCATGATGGTGTATGATTTAATTCAAAGCGAAAATGATTCTTGTGTATATAAAGAGGTTAGTGGGAGCGCACTGACAGTGAATGTCCTGTATAATGATGACATATCATTTCTTGGAAATGATATTCCCATAAATGAATCGGTGAAAGCTTGGCTTTCATGAAAATTCTCCGTAGAATTCTTGGGAGAGACAACCTTTATTCTAGGAATAAGGATCTACTAGGATAGAACTGAAGGTTGTTAGTGTTGGGTTTCTCTAAGGTCCCAAGGATCATTATAAGCATAGAAACATGTTAATACAACAATGAAATATGGCGGAATCATACTCACATTGAACGGCTTTTGCGATGTGAAGAACAACAAAACTTTTTGTCTCCTTGAGCTCTCGGCAATGCCCCAAAATTGTGCTCCAATTTTCGGTCAACCTCCATGGAAGTCCTCCATTGATGCTCCAAGCTCCAAGCTTTGAGAATGGTGATTCCAAGCTCACAAGTAGGTTTCCCTATCACCTTAGGGTGACCCTTAAGTGTGCTAGCACAAGAAAGTTGCCACAATTTTCTCTTTGGCTTCTCCTTTTTACTCGGCCAAACAGGAAACAGGAAGAAGAATGGCTTCAAAAACCGAATGGGAGAGAGGGAGGGAAATGGTTCCAAACCGTGAATCATAAAGAGAGAGAGAGAGGAAAATGTGTTAAGTGTATTAGTTTTTGATTTTCAAAAAATCAAAATACAAAAAGTCAAGGCATGAAAGCCAACCACTTCCATCACTATTCACATCACTCATGACAAGTTGTCAAATCACTCAAAGTGACTAGACATCATATCAATCGATTGACTAGTGATTTGACGCTTGATGTCACTTGTGGGCCGCACTTTAATTCGCAATACGAGTGCGCCCGCAAACACTCCCGGGCTCGAGTTCGCTAATTCCAAATTAATGAATTTTCCGTTGCGTTGTAATTAAATAATTATGCCTAGCAAAATTACTATTCATGTCGCTAACGAATTAATTCTAAATTAACTCGTTCGCCCGAATTAAAATCCAATTTTAATTCCGCGTCGAAATCCAATTTCGCATAATATATCGAATATATTATTTTATTGATTAATTCCAAATTAATCGTATTCTCTCTTTAAATGATATTTTATCCTAGATAAAATATCTCTGTAATTAATCCCAGATTAATTTTCTCTCTCATCAATTAATCCCAGATTAATAAAGTGTGAGTCATACGTCATCGATGAATCTTCGGGAAGCGACCAATGAGATCCCCGGATATGTTGGCAGTAAATTCGGTCGTCGGACTATCCGAACACGTACGTACCTAGTACTACGTTTATACCGATTTACAAGACATGGTTGGCTTCTAGCAAAGCATCATGCCTACCAAATTCTCCAGAAATTTTCTTACTGGAATATGTGATCTATATCAGACGTAGTATACATAGTATTGCGTATTTCGATCCACCATCGAATGTCACGTGCAAGGCCTGGGGCTGGAAATGTGTCTGCCACGTACGAAGCACATATCGGATATCTGGTAACTAGTCTCTAAAATCGGATAAACATGACCTAGTCATAATATCCCGATAGCTGCAGCATATAAGATCACCAATTCCGTATCCTACGTGATCATCATCTCCACTATGACTGGAGTGATACTTCCATCTCGACATCACACCCAATACACTACGATTCTCAATATACCCAGAAGAGGCGTACACAGAACCTGTTAAAGCCCTGGACGACCAAAACCAAATTATATTGATTATCGCAAGTATTAGCGGTGTAAGTCTCAGGTTAAGACCAAATACACATACCCTGATTTGGACTTCCATAGACACATAGTCATACTACCAATGGAATTCCGAGGGGTCTATCCAGAGCGAAGCTGTTTTCCGTACCATCGGTAAAACACAACCTCCTACTACACTTGCATGAGTATCCTATACCCAAATATAAGAGAACTATGTCGTTATGCCCTCACAATGCGCACAATTATAATACTAGTCTTTTACGCATTATCGATGTCCAATCTCGATATACTCTGACTAGGGATATTTAATGATTAAACAATCGTGGATTGATACTGTCTCATATCATCTCAATCCGGAACTAATCATATGGACCTTCTATGATTTATACATCTTGGTAATCTAATTATAAATGACAGAAGAGCAATTTCCTTTGTCACATAGTTAATTTGTACAACAACACCATGATATGTACAAATAGTGATGCTATGGGCCATAACTGTCCAATAATCTCCACTTGGCCTATAGCCAGTCACTCAAGTGTCTTACACCCTAACTATATACGGTTCACTTAATTTCTGCTGAGAAAATGCTTTCGTCAGCGGATTTGCGGTGTTATCATCTGATGTGATTTATTCGATCATCACATCGCCATGATGTATGATCCGAACAAATCAGATGAATGTCTGAAGTATATATCTGGATCGTTGATGAGACCATTAATTCTTTAGCCTGCGCTGTAGCCTAGCTCAGCTACTAACAGAACTACTCCTAATCTAATTAGGATTATTATCGACCTAAATGGCTTCTATTGCTGCCTCAGCTGCAGTAATAATCCACTTTTTTTTGTTTATTCGGTAACAATATCTTGCATGGAAGATTTCCAGCTAACTGTTCCGTTATTCAAACTGTATAGTACCGTTGTTACGACTTATAGTCTTTTTTATCGGTTTGGAAACTTGCAGTAGTGAACCCAGTCACTTCACGTTCTCTTTCTCCATAGTTTAAGACAGCATCCTTAGATCTCTAAGATACTAAAGGATGTTCTTCACATCAATCCAGTGACTATCACTTGGATTGGCTTGTTTGTGACTCAATATGCTCAAAGCATATGAGACACCAGGTCGCGTACATTTGTTTCAATGTATGATTTCTCGGAGAGTTTTAACAACTTTAAATCTATCCCAATAGATCTTTATTCCTAGAATAAATGTTGTTTCTCCCAAGAATTCTACGGAGAATTTTCATGAAAGCCATGTTTTCACCGATAGTTTTATGGGAAATATCATTTCCAAGAAATGACATGTCATCATTATTTAGGACTTTCACTGTCAGTGCGCTCCCACTAACCTCCTTATATACACAAGAATCATTTTCGTTTTGATACAATCATACACCATTATGATTACATCAAAACGATAGTTCCAAGAACACTATGTTTGCTTCAATCCATCCATGGATCGAATAACCTGCAAACTTTGTTTGCTTGTTTTGGTACAAAAAAACCGTCAGGATATTTTATACATCCTCCGAAAAGTTTTCGTTAAGGAAAACGATTTTTGCATTCAGCTGCATTAGCAAGCATTATCCAAATGGATTTAACCATGGCAACTGGTAAAAGGTTTCATCGTAATCGACACAATGTTGATAACGATACCTTTTCGCTACAATCCTAGATTAGTACGTTGGTATGTTGCCTTCCATGTATGTCTTCCTTGAAGACTTATATAGTACCAATAGGCAAAATGCCTTTCGGTACAACAACTAGTATCCAAACTTAGTTGGTATGCATGGAATCCATTTCTGACATCATGGCACTTTGCCTTAATAGGGAGTCGATACCTTGTATCACTTCCTCATACGTAGTCAGTTCGTGTTCCTCAATAAGATTAACATCTTTATGAGGTGAGATCAGAAACCCATACCACCCAGGTTTTTTTCTGACTCTCTCTGACTTACGTGGTTCTTGTGTATTCGAAGATTATGGTATAGTTTCATCTTTGATGAACTATTTGTGTTCCATTAAGGGGTCGGTGCCTGGAATAGTATTACTCCAATTTTCATCGAGTTTTACTTTCCTCCCACTTACCACTGCATATTAGTGTTCCTCTTAGGAAAACCGCATGGCGAGCAACAATTACATTGTTCTCTAGTGAGTTGTATAAGTACTATACTTTGGTTTCCCTAGGATAACCTACAACTTAGGCACTTATCCGATTTGGGTTCTAGTTTGGTATCATCCAAACATATGCCTAGCATACCTGTAGGCATTGCATTTTTGCATATCAGCCCGATGATGAGTCTCGTATGGAGACACTACCTCTTTAGTTGTGAAAGCCGCGGGAAACGGACGTTGGAAGGGTAAAGTTGGAAAATGGAATTTTTGTCAGATTTAACTCGCTTGTTTCGCTTCGGGTTCGCTTGTTGAAACTCTGTTTTAAAACACACCAAACCCATTTAAAACACATCTCACAAATTAAATAATTAAAATATTTAAAACACATCTCACAAATTAAATAATTAAAACCAATTAAATTAAACTTAAACTAAATTAAATTAAATCACATTCACCAATTAAATTGAACTTGAAATTAAATTAAATTAAATTCCTAATTTAAATAAAACACCTTCCTAAATTAAATAAATAATATCCTTAACTAAAAAGAATACATAAATCAATTCCCCTAATTAAAAGATTTCCTTATCATATACTAAATTAAAAGATATCCCCAATAAATACACAAATCCTATTGCTTCCCCAACAAGGTAAATCCCCTCCCTTAGCCTATAAAAAGAACCCTTAACCCACACATCTAAACCCGGGGGCTGGCTGGCTCATTCTCACGAAAATACAAAAAACAATAACCCTAAACCTACCACCGCACGTTTCACCCATATCTCTCTCAATTCAATAAATAACACAAAGCAAATTCACCAAGGAATCAGACGTACACAGCACTCAATTTCAGTCTTCATAAGCCACGCAAATAGGAACCCTAAAGCCATCAGCGAGCAGCCCCTCTTCAATCAACAAGCCAACTTCCCTCTCCAAATCACCCTAGCCTCACATCGCCGCATTGCCCTGCACCACTCACATATTGCCTCGCCCTTCAACGCCACATGCCCTGCCTCTTCAGCCACGTTCCACAGCATCACTCGAAGCCACCTGCCTTGACCAACCAATTCACGAAGCAACAAAGCTACTAGCCTCACGCATCCACGGCTCCCTTTATCACGCCTACACACTGCCAGCCCTTAAATGCCACTCACAGCCCTTCACACATCAACATTATTTCATTTAGCGTGATCAACCCTCACACCTGCACCCTTACTTCACGCCCATATCTCACAAATCTGCCTAACCTTCAACGCAACAGACCACCAAAGACAGTCCACAAACCAGTAAACAAAAGCCATCCATTAGTGCACGTTAACTATCCAAAACAGTCCCCGAAACTACCCAAAATAGTCCCCGAAACTACCCAAAACAATGACCATAAAATACCCTTAAAATAGCAGCGAAACAGAGTAAAAACGGCAGCCCGAACAGCAAAACAGCGAGGAAAGACGTTGAGTTGGTGAACCAAAAGAGTTGCGGATCATTCACCCTTCCAACGGACTTGTAACGCCCTTTCGTGAGACAACAAAAGAGGTTAGACCTGAGGGCACCTTTTTACTTATCATCTTTATTTTTATTTTATTTATTTTAAAATATTATTGCATGAGAGTCGTTTGAAGCATGATGTGATTGTTGGATGAGCGGGATATGTGTTCCCTTTTGTGGTATATCGGATGGAAACCCGGACGTAAATTCCGTAGCCGATTCTGAATGGACGGTAGTATGGTCTGCACTCGGGATACAATGCCACGTACCACTTAAGATACACATATCTCGTCTCATCCAAATTTGTATTTGAGCATGTTATAGTCTTTAGGTTAGTTGTTTGTTATTTAAAGCATGGTTTAATTTAGTTTGTCATTTATTTGTTAAAACATGTTTAGGTTGTTCTTTATGCATGTTCTTAGTTTATGATGCGTTTGGGTAATGATTTATACATGTTGATTTAATGGTTCAATATGCTTGTTATGTTACATTGCGTGGAATTAATTGGATGAATGCATGTTAGATCTAAATACCCTTGAGCATGAATGTTGAATAGATTCGGTTAATTTATTGCACAAATCATATCATCACAAGTGACATAAGTAAGGGACCATTCCGAACCCAACGGTTTGAGGTCTTCCCTTGCAAGGGGTGAGTGCGGCCTTAAATCTTTGTCCCGGTTCACACCGGGTGGCGACTCCATGTTATTTCATACTCCCAACTAGGTCGCGAGCCTAGAACAGTGTCGTCAAGTTCTGTTGTCTACAGTCTGGCGACTCCACTGGGGATATTTTGAATCGGCCCTGAAATCATGTCTTGTCATGTTTATGCTTTGTGCTTTAGTTAATCGTTTCTATAGTGAGTTGAAATGGGTGTAATCAAAGGCATTGTTAAGGCTAGGTAATGGTTCGATGTCTTCCTTCACTCACTACCTTTTTATAAGGAAAAGCTGTGAAGACACCGTGATAATCATTACTTGTAGCTCGTTGTGACAAACTAGTTTGGAGGACTCGTTGTTTATTCCTGACACCAAGCGATAAGAGCCTAAGGGGCTTGGGTACTTAAGAGAGCCTCGTTCCACCCTCCCTCTAGGGAATCTACAATGGGAAATCCATTCGACAGTTAGTCACACACCGTAACTCGTTGGCACGTACCGTAAGGTATAAAAAAGGTGCACTCACTTGGTCGCTTGAACCCTTGAGTGGGGAGTCCTAGTTGTGGGTAATCCTTCGTCAAACGAGAGCCTTTGTCCATACTCCTGTAAACCCACATGTGAACCATAGTTGTATGACCTATTGGGGCCACCCTTTATGCTTTTGATAACCCCATGCATATTATGTCTCATACATCCCATGCATCTCATGCATACATGCATCATGTTAAACCTCGTGTCTTAAAAGCCATCATAGATATCCGTTGGGTTAGAAAAAAAAGAAAGACTTGTCAAAGGAGAGTTTAGCAATCATTGACATCGGGAAAAAAGAAATCGAGAAACAGAGAACTTTACTACAAGGATAGAAAGACCATGGGGGGCCTTCAAAAAGAAAAATAAAAATAAAAATAAAGAAAAAAAAGGAGAAAAAAGAGAAAGAAAAAGAAAGAAAAAAAAATGAAAAAAAAAATGAAAAAAAAGAAAAAAAAAATTGTTGTTTGTTTTAGTCCTTGATAGTTAGCCATAAGTCCGATGATGAAATTGATTGCTTTAAGGTGAAACCTTAGAAACGATAAACTCTTGATGTGCTTTTATCTGATGCTTTGAGTAATTGATCTATGTTAGACTCGTAAGCACTTGATTATGGTTCTTAGCAATGAAAACCTGAGTAGTTAGCAAAGTGACTAGTTGAAGAAATTATAGGTCGGTGAATGACCGCTTGCTTAGATGTCTATCTTGATTTGCTTATGTTATGATGTGTGGTATGGTTGAAAATGAAAGAAAAGTCTCTAAAGAAAAGAATTGAACCACCTATAACCAATAAGCGTGAAGCAACCCATGGGCGAGTATTAGGACCACCATGAGGAGAAATGCTACCTTAAAGGGTAGGTGTGTTGAAAAAAAGAGAAAGAATAAAAAATAAAAATAAAAAGAAGGTCAAAATGAAAAGAAAAAAAAAAGAGACAAAAGAGAAATAAAACCATATCACATTGAGCATGAAAAAGCAATTGCAGAGCCTAACTGAGACATGTAGGTTGGTTTGACCCATCGATCCCAATTTTTGAAACGAAATCATAGAGTTAGCTTACCTGAGGATTAAGCTGTGAAAGAACCTTTGCACACACACACTTTGAGTCTAGCTTAGATTATTTATCCAAAGACTTGGATTTAAGTTACATTGGGTGTTTTGAAGTTTCTCTGGTTTCATTACTAGGCATTCTTTGAGTACAATGATATGTATAACTATTGAGACTATTTTGTAGCATAGTATGATGATATAGAAGGCCCCACCATGTGGTTCATCTTGATCAAGTACAAAACAGCAGAGAGCAGAAGGCTAAATCAAGACTGGGGGCGACCAGTCTACTACATCGTGAATCAGGGACATAACAAGATATTAAGTCATGAAACTAGAGAGAAGACTGAGCAATCACCTGGAGAACTGGCGGAAGACTTAACCCAACAGAATAGGAAATTCATTCATGCATGCATGTATACACGTAACATATTTTGCATTCTTTTTTGTGTTTGTTTTTTATTCACAGGTTTCAAAGAAGAAAAAGAGAAAGCGGCAAAGACAAGCCAACCAGAATCAGCAACATATGAGTAGTAGTTTTGGGGATGAGTCCCAGGGTTGAGGCCCATATCAGTATCAGTTTGGGGCGAGGCCCACGTCAGTATCAGTTTGGGGCGAGGCCCACATCAGTGTCTGTATAGAGGCGAGGCCCGCATCAGTTTCAGTTTGGGGTCAAGGCCCATATCAGTATTCGTTTGGGGATGAGTCCTGGGGTTGAGGCCCACATCAGTATCAGCTTGGGGCGAGGCCCACATCAGTTTAGGGCGAGACCCACATTAGTATCAGTTTTGGGGCAAGGCCCATATCAGTTTCAGTCTGGGGGCGAGGCCCACATCAATATCATTTTGGGGCGAGGCCCACATCAGTATCAACTCAGGGTCGAGGCCCACCTTATCAGCAGTTTGGGGAATGAATCACAGGGTCGAGGCCCACATCGTCAGAATTTGGAATGAATCCAGGGAATGAATCCCAGGGCCGAGGCCCACGTCTTTAGAATTTGGAATGAATCCCAGGGCCGAGGCCCACGTCTTCAGAATTTGGAATGAATCCCAAGGCCGAGGCCCATGTCGTCAGAATTTGGAATGAATCTCAGAGCCGAGGCCTACATCAGCATCAGTTTAGGGCGAGGCCCACACCAACATCAGTTTGGGGCGAGGCCCATATTAGCATCAGTATCAGTCTTGCCGAGTATGGCACTCTGGGGGTGAGGCCCACATCTTTATCAGTATCAGCATTGCCGGGTATGGCATTCTGGGGGCGAGACCCACATTACATCAGATCAGTTCTGCCAGGTATAGCACTCTGGGGGCGAGGCCCACATTACATCAGATCAGTTTAGTCCGGGAATGGACACGCCGAGAATGGCACGCCGGGAATGGCACTCCGAGAATGGATCAGAGTTCGAGAATGAACAATCCATGAATGGTAATCCGAGAATGGATCAGAGTTCGAGAATGAACAAGCCGGGAATGGTAATCCGAGAATGGATCAGAGTTCGAGAATGAACAAAGCCGAGAATGGATCACAGTTAGAGAATGAACAAGCCGAGAATGGCACTCCGAGAAAGTAGCACAGTTCGAGAATGAACAAGCCGAGAATGGCACTCCGAGAATGGAGCACAGTTCTGTTAGACATTATGTCCCATAGCGTCACTGTTTGTAAATGATATTGTATTATTGTACAAAATTAACTATGTGATAATGAAATTGCCTTTTGCCGTTTTGTAATTTTATTTACTTTGATATATAAATGGCAAAAGTCCATATGAT
>SKCR01022231.1:0-14958 GCA_019454045.1 Zanthoxylum bungeanum
TTAATGCACAACTTCTTCAAATCTTGCCACAAAATTGAAGAAATGGAGAGCCCAAAACTGCATATGTTTTTCGGCAATGTGAGAGAGAGGAGTCTTTGATTTTTGTTACAAAATCAATTTATATTTATGCCATAATATTTATTAAATTAATAATAAACTTATGACACAAATCATGCAATGGCTTAGAGTGTCAAACACTCAAACTCCATGCAAAACCATTGAGTGTATTGTACACTATCACCATGCAATGTATTAACAATTAAATAATGCATATAATGACATGTGTCATGTGGGCCCCACACGTTTCCAAATGAAAGTGGGCCCACGTGCACTCACGCGTTCGGGTTCGATATTTCCGAAATACCGAACTTACGTCGCGACGTTAATTAAATCGAATTTAAATAAATAATTGCGCCTAGCGAAATTATTATTTACGTCGCTAACGAATTAATTCTAAATTAACTCGTTTGCCCGAATTAAAATCTAATTTTAATTTCGCGTCGAAATCGAATTTCGATTATTATATCGAATATAATAATTTTTACGATTAATTCCAAATTAATCGTTCTCTCTCTTGTATAGTACTTTATCCAAGATAAAGTCTTTCCGTAATTAATCCAAGATTAATCGAGTTTGAATCATACGTCATTGGTGAATCTTCGGGAAGCGACCCAAGAGATCCCTGGATATGTTGGCAGTAAATACAGCCGTCAGATTATCTGAATACGTACGTACCAAGTACTACGTTTTTACCGATTTACAAGACAAGGTTAGCCTCTAGCAAAACGCCATGCCTACCCAATTCTCACAGAAATATTCTTATTGGAATATAAGATCTATAACAGGCGTAGTATACCGTAGTATAGTGTATATCGAACCAGTATCGGATGATCACATGTAAGGCCTGGGGCTGGAAATGTGTCTGCCCCGTACGATACACATATCGGACATCAAGCAACCAGTCTCTTTGAATCGGATAATCCTGACCTAGTCATATTATCCCGATGGTTGCAACCATTATAGAGTACTAGTTCTGTATCCCTCGCGATCATCATCTCCATATGTCTGAAGTGATACTTCCATCTTGACATCACACCCAATACACTACGATTCTCGATAAACCCAGAAGAGGTGTACACAGAACCCGTTAAAGCCCTGGACCACCAAAACTAAAGTTTACCGATTGTCGTAAGTACTAGCGATGCAAGTCTCAGGTTAAGATCATATGCACCTACCCTGTGCGGACTTCCATAGACACGCAGACATACTACCAATGGGATTCCGCGGGGTCTATCCAGAGTGAAGCTGTTTTCCGTACCATCGGTAAAACACAACCTCCTACCGCACTTGCATAAGTATCCTATACTTAAATATATGAGAACTATGCGTTGTGCCCTCACAACATGCACAAGTGCAGTACTAGTCTATTCCGCATTATCGATGTCCAATCTCGATAATACTACGACTAGGGATATTTAATGATTAAACCTTTATGGATTGATACCGTCTCATATCATCACAATCCGGAACTAATCATAGGGACTCTTACCATTTATATCAAAGTAAATAAATTACAAAACGGTAAAAGGCAATTTCATTACTACATAGTTAATTTTGTACAATAATACAATATCATTTACAAAATAGTGACGCTATGGGTCATAACTGTCTAACACTTTCAACTTTCAAAAAGTTGATTTCCAACCACTCACATCAAGTCATTTCAATCAATCAATCTAATCAATTGTCACATCACTCAAAGTGACATGATTTGACCCTTGATGTGACGCTAGATGCGACTAGCGATTTGACGCTTGATTTGACTTACGTGCCGCACTCGAATTCGAAATGCGAATGCGCTCGCAAATAATCTCGGGCTCGGATTCGCTAATTCTAAATTAACGAATTTTCCGTTACGTCGTAATTAAATGATTACGCCTAGCGAAATCACTATTCACGTCACTAACGAATTAATTCTAAATTAATTCGCGAGCCCGAATTAAAATCTAATTTTAACTCCACGTCGAAATCCAATTTCATTTAATATATCAATTATATTAATTTATCGATTAATTCTAAATTAATCGTTATCTCTCTTTTATAGTATTTTATCCCAGACAAAATATCTCTGTAATTAATCCCAGATTAATTTTATCTCTCATCTTATTAATCCCAGATTAATATAGAGCGAGTCATACGTCATCGGTGAATCTTTGGGAAGCGACCCATGAGATCCCCGATATGTTGGTAGTCAAATCGGTCATCGAACTATCCGAACACGTGAGTACCAAGTACTACGTTTTACCGATTTACAAGACAAGGTTGGCTTCTAGCAAAGCACCAAGTCTACCCAATTCTCCGCACATATCCATCTAAGAATATTTAAGATCTGTATCAAGCGTAGTATATCCAAGTATTGTGTATATCGGCCCAGTATCGGATAGTCACGTGCTAGGGCTGGGGCTGGATAAGTGTCTGCCCCGTCCGAAGCACATGTCGGATGTTTGGTAACTAGTCTCTATAATCGGATATGCATGACCTAGTCATAATATCCCGATGGTTGCGCAACACTTAAGAGCACTAATACCGTATCTTGCGTGACATCATCTCCACTATGACTGAAGTGATACTTCCGTCTTGACATCACACCCAATACTCTACGATTCTCAATATACCCAGTAGTTGGCGTACACAGAACCGGTTAGAGTCCTAGACAACCCCAACTAAAGTATATTGATTGTCGTAAGCATTAGCGGTGCAAGTCTCAGGTTAAGACCAAATACACCTACCCTGATGTCGGACTCCCATAGACACATAGTCATAATACCAATGGGATTCCGAGGGGTCTATCCAGAGCGAAGCTGTTTCCCGTACCATCGGTGAAACACAACCTCCTATCGCACTTGCATAAGTATCCAATACTTAAATATATGAGAACTATGCCGTCGTGCCCTCACAACGCGCACAAGTGCAATACTAGCCTATTCCGCATTATCGATGTCCTGTCTCGATAATACTCCGGCTAGGGATATTTAATGATTAATCCTTCGTGGACTGATACTGTCTCATATCATTCTCAATCCAGGAACTAATCATATGGACCTCTCTTCATTTATATATCTAGGTGATCTAATCACAAGTGATAAGAGTGCAATCTCATTTGTCACATAGTTAATTTGTACAACAACACCGTGATCTGTACAAATAGTGACGCTATGGGTCATATTATCCAACAATTCCTTCTCAAGAAACATAGTGGGAGTAGATTTGACCTCGATGAGGTACGAGAAGAACAAACTAACATAGAACTAAACCCATGACCCTCAAAAGGGCAGCGACGGAACAACCACAAGGTTATGAACTTAGAAGGTCTGGTAGGGAAAGATATGAGCCTGAAAGATATGGTTTCGATATTGATGAGGAACATGATCAGGTCAGTGATAATGACGATCCCACCAGTTATGACGAAGCAAAGTGTGACATTGATTCAGTCAAGTGGCTTGAGGCCATGAAATCTGAAATAGACTCCATGTATCAGAATTAAGTATAGGACTTGGTGGATGCACCTGAATGGATAAAACCAATAGGCTGCAAGTGGATTTACAAGCGTAAAACTGATGCTGAAGGCAACATCCAAACTTATAAGGCTAGGTTGGTGGCGAAAGGTTATAGAAAAATCCAAGGAATTGACTATGACGAAACCTTCTCGCCTGTTGCAATGATAAAGTCCATTCGAATTTTACTGGAACTACCTGCACACTTTGATTATGATATTTGGCAGATGGATGTCAAAACAGCTTTCCTTAATGGGAACCTCGTAGGGGACGTCTATATGACACAACCTGAGGGGTTTGCATCTAAGGATGATCATAATAAAGTATGCAAGCTTAAACGATCCATTTATGGACTCAGGCAAGCCTCCAAAAGTTGGAATATATGATTTGATGAGACAATCAAAGATTTGACTTCATCAAAAATGTAGACGAGCCTTGTGTTTACAGGAAAAGTAGGGGGAATGCTGTTGTGTTTCTTATATTATATGTTGATGACATATTAATCATCGGGAATGATATTCCCATGATGCAAGCCACCAAGCTATGGTTATCTCTAAAATTTCTCCATGGAAGATTTGGGAGAAGTAGCCTACATCCTCGGCATTAAGATCTACCGTAATAGATCTAAGAGGTTGTTAGGACTTTCTCAATCTACATACATAGATAAGGTTTTGAAAAGATTCGAAATGGAAGATTCCAAAAAAGGTAATTTACCTACTTGTCATGGAATCAAATTATCTAAGGAGTAATGTCCACATACTCCTTCAGATAGAGAGCGTATTAGTAGGATCTCTTATGCTTCAGCAATAGGATCGATCATATACGCCATGCTATGTACAAGACCCGATGTCTCTTATGCTCTTAGCATAACAAGCAGATATCAAGCAAATCCTGGTGAGCAACACTGGGCAGCTGTCAAAACAAACCTCAAGTATCTGAGAAGAACTAAGGATGTGTTTTTGACATACGGAGATTGTTCTGAGATGAAAGTCATTTGTTACTCTAATGCGAGCTTTCAGACCGATAGGGATGACATTAGATCACAAACAGGATATCTGTTTACTTTGAATGACGGAGCTGTTAGTTGGAAAAGCTCAAAACAGTCAACTACAACGGACTCCACCACTGAAGCCGAGTATATTGCAGCATCTGAGGCATCTAAAGAAGTAGTCTGAATAAAGAAGTTCATCATAGAGCTATAAGTGCTTCCCGCGATAAATAATGGAGTCATAATGTACTGTGACAACACGGGAGCCATTGCTCAATCAAAGGAACCAAGGTCCCACCAGAAATCCAAGCATGTACTCTTGCGATTTCATCTCATCAGGGAGATTGTTGAGAGAAAAAGAAGTTATTATAGAGAAAATACCTACAGAAGATAATCTTGCAAATTCTATGACTAAAGGGATGACTCAACAAAAAGCATGATAGGCACACCCAAGAGTATGGTGTCCAGATTCATACTAGTTGGCTATAGTGCAAGTGGGAGATTGTTAGGGATATGCCCTATACCCAACTTGTGGATGGACTATATGTACATGTATTTGTAATATTTTCATTTAATTTATAAAATGGAAATCTTTATTATACGTGTCTTACATAACTTATATGAATCATCAAACACTGTAATAAAGCCCTTGGAGTAATAAGATTAGGGCTTCCACGCCTTATGAGAATCATTACTCTCAAACGTTCCTAGACATAGTTTTGTGCATAATCTGGGAGTTCACAAAGCGGAGAGACTAGCATGATGATATGATTCACCCTTAAGTGGGGTAGCCGATTGTAGACAACAAAACCTGGGCGATGTCGTTCCTAGGCTCGCGGCCTAGTTGGGAGTACGGAGTAGCCACGGGGGACTAAACCGGAGAGTAATGGAGTCGCCACCCGGTGTGAACCGGGAAAATGAGATTTAAGGCCGCACTCACCCCTCGCAAGGGAAAACCTCAAACCGTTGGGTTCGGAATGGTCCCATACTTATGTCACTTGTAATAAAAGGATTTATGTAATAATTTAACCAGGCTTAAATAACATTTATTTCCAAAAAAATCATGCTTCTAAATTCATATGCATTCATCAACAAGTTCATCACAACATGCAACATCACATGGCAATCTCATGAACATATTTCAATCCTATGATATGGAAAACTAAGAACAACCTAATCATGCTTGAGTACTATCTCATGAACCTATTAACCAAATAACATGCTAACAGCCTAATCATGCTTGAATACAATCCCAAGAACACATAGAATGGATAAATGCAGGAATACAAATAATACGGTTGGCTATATAACACAAGAAAGATCAACCAAGAGGCAATTATGCATGAATATGATAAGACAGACTCAGTTCAGTGTGTGCGCGTTTGTGTAGCGTTCGTAAACGCGTTCGAACGGTAAACAGAGGGTTCGCATTCGTATGGCGTTTGATAACGCGTTCGAACGGAAATGAAACAGAATGCTCACGTTCGTATGGCGTTTGATAACGCGTTCGAACGGAAATGAAACAGAATGTTCGCGTTCGTATGACGTTTGATAAAGCGTTTGAATGGAAATGAAACAGAATGCTCACGTTCGTATGGCGTTCGTGAACGCATTTGAACGGAAATGAGACCTGATGCATGACAAGGCAACATACCTGCGCGTTCGAGTTGCGTTCGTAAACGCGTTCGAACGGGAACAGACCTGATGCATAAAATGGGACGCAATACATGAACAACAAAATAAAGGGGGCGCGGCGAAGTACAGCCGTAAAGGTGGCCTTTTGGGGGCTCTTGATCTCTCAAAGAGAGGACCTTTAGACCAACATACTAAGCCCATGCGCGTCATATCACATCATGCATACAAACATAAAGACAATCATATTCAACTAAGCATGTCTGATGGAACTTGTCTTGCATCCAACCGAACACACATCAACCGGCGCGGCAAAGCATCGTAGTAAAGGGCTTTAACCCCTCCCCATAGGGGATCTTTCATTCCACTTACTAAGCCCATGCGCTCGATTGAACCATGCATAAATAAGCAACAATATTAAACGTAATGTGTCCGATTGAACGTATCTCGCATTCAACCGAACACACTTCAATCGGTGCGGCAAAGCATCGTGGTGAAGGATTTTAACCCTTCCGATTAGGGGACCTTTCATCACACTTACTGAGCCCATGCACTCGATTATATCATACACAAATAAGGGACATACAGAATTTAAGTAACAAGAAATAGATAAACCAAAGCAACACAAAACAAGAGAAGGTGTCGTTTACTCAAGTGGTACATGGATTTGTATCCCAAGTACAGACCGCACTACCGTCCATTTAGATTCGGCTACGGAATTTACGTTTGGGTTTCCATCCTATATACCACAAGAGACGACACTCTTCATTTCATTCAAGCCACAACATGCGTCCATAAACGACTCTCATGCGAATAAAATTCAATAATAAAGGAAACGAATATAAACTAATGAAAAAGTGCCCTCAGGTCTAACCTTTTAAGTCGTCTCTCGGACTCGCGTTTCACGAAGATCGGAAGGGGTAAAGCTCCGCAACTCTTCCGGTTCACTGGTTCACTGCTCTCGTTCGTTGTCTTACTGTTTTGGGTCGTCGTCCTCCGTCTTTTGCTGCTGTTTTGACTCCGATTCGCTGCCGCTGCTTTTGTTCTGCTGCTGTATTTTAGTTACTATTTTTGGGATGTTTTGGCTACTGTTTTGGGTGTGATTTTCGGTGATGTTATGGTGTGGTTCGGGGGCTGTTTTATGTGTGTGTTTAGGGCTGTTGTATGGGCTGTTTTAGGAAGTGTAGGGGCTGCTGTTTTAAGGTATGATTTCGGCAATGGAGAGTGAGGGTGAAGAGAACTCTTTCTTGTTACTTTCTTGAGTGGCTAGGGCTCTTGGTGTGTTATGATCATGCTTTTAATGTGAAGGCTTGGGGTTATTTTCTTTTCTCTTCTGATTTGTGTGAGTTGTGTGTATCTTATGTGTATGAGCTAGCTAGGGTTGAGAAGGTTGGTGAATGGTTCTTTTTATAGGCAAAGGGTTAGGCTTGACAAGGAAAGGGATTTGATTTGGTGTTGGATAAGGGAAGTCAAAGATTGAGGTGGGGACAAATCTTGGCTAGATAGGGAAGGTTGGATATTTAGTTTATGTTGATTAGGCATACAATATCTTAAGTTTGGGAATAATATATTGGTTGATTGATTTTAACTTGGAATGATTATATTTGATTGGTTTAGAGTAGGTATGATATCTTTTTAATTTGGTATGTGATTTTTAGATTTGTTTTGATTTCACCATGTGTTAAATATGTGTTTTAAGTGGGCTTGGGCGTGTGGGCCAAGGCTTGGGCGAATTGGGCTTGATGTGAGGCTAGCAGCAAAACCAGAATTACCGACATTGTTCGAACTCCTCCTCGAACGTGGCACGAACGTCCGCAATCTGCCTGACGTTCGAACGAAGTAACGAACGCAGCACCAATGAAGACAGTGAACTTGTTTATTCTGAATTCCCCCTTCCGATGTCTGTTTTCCATGACCTCCGTGACTTAAGAGGTAGTGTCTCCAAAATGAGACTCATCATAGGGAATTATGTGTAAAAATGTACTGCCTACAGTCGCCCCCACTTTGATGGGACTTATGTAATGTGCAACAGTGACAATCCTATCAAAGTTATGCAATGCATTTTCACTTACCTGGCTCGCCAACTGCCACTTGACTCTCCACGTGTTGAGCTGATTTAGATGGTGAGGTGCTGCGACCCCTGGTTCATTCCCGAACCGTGTTGTGATGTGGTCCATTCCCGAACCGTTGCCGTAAGGTGGTCCACTCCCCAACCGTTATTGTGAGTTGGTCCATTCCCGAACCGCTATTGTGAGGTGTTCATTCCCGAACTGTTATCATGAGGTGGTCCATTCCCGAACCGTTACTGTAAGTTGGTCCATTCCCGAACTGTTACTGTGAGGTGTCCATTCCCGAACTGTTACTGTAAGTTGGTCCATTCCCGAACCGTTACTGTGAGGTGTTCATTCCCGAATTGTTATCGTGAGGTGGTCTATTCCCGAACCGTTACTGTGAGGTGTCCATTCCCGAACTATTACTGTAAGGTGGTCCATTCCCGAACCGTTACTATACGGTGGTCCATTCCCGAACCGTTACTGTAAGGTGGTCCATTCCCGAACCGTTACTGTGAGGTGTCCATTCTCGAACTGTTACTGTAAGGTGGTCCATTCCCGAACCGTGCTTCCATTCTTGGAGTGCCATTCTCGGCCTGTTTATTCTTGAACTGTCCATTCCCGGACTATATCTCCATTCTCGGAGTGTCATCTCCGACTTGTTCATTCTTGAACTCTGCTCCATTCTTGGATTGCCATTCTCGGCTTGTTCATTCTTGAACTGTCCATTCCCGACTATATCTCCATTCTCGGAGTGCCATTCTCGGCAGAACTGATCCGATGTAATGTGGGCCTCGCCCCCAGAATGCCATACCCGGCAATGCTGATACTGAAGTGATGTAGGCCTCGCCCCCAGAATGCCATACCCGGCAAGACTGATATTGATGCTAATACGGGCCTCGCCCCAAACTGATATTGTTGTGGGCCTTGCCCTAAACTGATGCTGATGTGGGCCTCGGCCCTAACTGCTACTGATTATGGGCTTCGTCCCCAGACTGATACTGATGTGGGCCTCGACCCTCGGGATCCATCCCAAACTGATACTGATGATATGGGCCTCGCCCATGTGATTCGTTCCTGAAGATTGCTGACATTGAACTATTACTGCTTCTGGTTGGCTTGCATTCGGCGCTTTCTTTTTTCTCCTTTAAAACCTGTTATTACAAAATAGAACAAACACAAAAAGGATGCAAATATGTTACGTGTATGCATGCATGCATGATTGGGTTTCCTATCCCGTTAGGCTAGGTCTTCCTTCAATTCTCTTGGTGACTGCTTAGCTTTCTCTTCCTCAGACAAGCTACTTCTTCAATCTGTCCATGTTGATCGGCTCGGCGAACTAATTCCCTTCCAAGTCTGATATTTTTACTGGCTCTATTTCCCAATTTCTGAATGTCTATCTTATCTTTTCTGTTTGCTTATTTCGAAGGTTCCCCGTGTTCATCACTGGATTCCGTAGTACCAAGGTCGAATACTTTTCTCAAATATACTCATATTGCAGGAGAGTTTCAGAAAAATGAACGTCTTTATTATTATTGTGGAAAAGAGTTCGGAAAAGTAACAAAATCAATGCCATTTAAAAAACTGGATCAAATAGACTAGGAGGAACATCTCCATCATCCGCAGCACTGCCTTCTTCCTCGGCCTATGGTTCTTCACTGCCATCCATGTAAGAAGCTTGGTGGTTGATGGTTTCTTTTCATGGGTTGGATATTTTATGGGAATCTATGAGATCTTGAATTTCATGCCTGAGGCGGGTGCAGTTGTCGGTGTCATGGCCATGTAGCTGGTGGAAGTGACAATAAAGGTTCACATTTATGTGTGGTGGTGGGGGGTGCAGAAGTGGCTTGCCTTCTAAGGGTTTCAAGATTCCTTGTCCTTGTAACTTTTCAAATACCTTCGACAAAGGCCTACCAAAGTTGGAGAATTGCCGGTTCCTGATGGCAGCGACTTCGGCAGTAGCGGGCTTCGTCTCAGAATACCCCCCAAAAGTCCGCCTATTCTGGCCATAGGACTTTCTATTTTCAGCCTCCTCTTCCTCAATATCCATGACAGTTTCCCTCAACTGTCGAAAATCAGAAATCATCGAAGTCATCCTCCTCAGCTTACTATAAATAGAGGGCTTGGTGCCCTTGATGATCATTTTGATTTGGTCCTTCTCAGAGGGCCGAGTCTGCATTTTCAGAAGCTGGCTTCTCCAGCGATCTACATACTCCTTGAAGCTTTCTTCCGGCTTCTGCTTAGTGTTCTCCAAATCACGGAGTGACAAGTCAATTTCTAAGTCTGTAACATACTGCTTCAGAAAAGCATCAGCTAGTTCCTTCCAATCTTCCTTAACCTTCTTCTCAAGGCTATGATACCAAACCACAGGTGCCCCCTCGAGTGACATCCCAAACATCTTTTGGACTTGGCGCTGTGATAGGCCCATTGAACTCATGACTGAGACATATTGCTGCAGATGGACTCTCGGGTCTCCATTCCCATTAAACTTGGCCATGTCGGGCAATTTAAACTAAGCTGGCAGCTGTTCTCCGAACGTTATTGCCTCATAATCTAACAAATCCTCATTCTTACCCCTCATTTTGCGGGTAACTGTTTCAACCTGATCCCGAAGCTTCTGTAACTCTGCCTGAGACCCAGATACTCTGCCTGCTGCATACTCTGCCATATCATCATCAAAAGCGGGGGTATCATCCCCCAACCCATTCGAAGGCTCATCACGCCTCACATTCTTAGAATTTCCCCCGGCACGGGGCACAGCCATATTTGTCATGGCAGTAGTCAAGGCTTGCAACTGTTCAGTAATCTTGGCGAAGCCATTTTCCAACTGATCTATCCGGGATACCTCAATATCTGATTCACTCATGTCTGTTCTCAGTATTTTGGTGAGTCTTCCCTCTTTTCTAACCCAACGGGAATCTATGATGGCTTTCAGAACACAAGGGTTAACATGATGTATGTATGCATGAGTGCATGAGATACATGTAACATATATAACATACTAAATCAATTATAACTCTCAAGCAAATCGGCCCGTTATCATTTTAGAATCTTTCGGGCTAATTGTCATAGGAGTGAACCCATCCCAGTTTAAATGGCCCAATGAGTTCACATCTCATGACAAAGTGCCCGACTGAACCCAAATGGTAACGTTCCGAACACAATCACAAAGTGGCCCATCAATCACTTAGAAGCCTTTGGCCCAATAGTCATGAAATACGTTCTTGTCCCAGTTTAAATGGCCCAACAAGCCCATATCCCATGATAAATGGTCCAAATGGATCCAAACGACGATGTCCCCAAACACAAGCATAGAAGAGAGATAATGCAAACATAACATAATAATTTTTACATAATGGCCCATCAACATTTCAGAAGCCTTGGGCCTAATAGTCATACGGTACGAACTTGCCCTAGTTTAAATGGCCCAGCAGGCCCGCATTTCTGACAATAGTCCAACTGCATCCAAATGAGGATGGTCCACAAGCACATATTCAAGGAAATAATTGTTACTTTAGCCAACCCGGTCTATGGTGGGTTAGTAAGAGTATAGACAAAGGCTCTCACCGGCGAATGATGGCCCACAACTAGGTCTCCCCACTCAAGGGTTCGAGCAACCAAGTGAGCGCACCCTTTTTTATACACTAAGGTACGTGCCAATGAGCTATGGTGTGTGACGGACTGTCAAATGGATTTCCCGTTGTAGATTCCCCAGAGGGAAGGTGGAGCGAGGCTCACTTAATACCCAAGCCTCTTAGGCTCTTATCGCTGGTTGTCAGGATAACAAACGAGTCCTCCAAATTAGTCCATCACAAAAGACTTCGAGTAGATGGCTATCTAGGTGCCTTCATAGCTTTTCCTTCTAGAAAGTAGTGAGTGAAGGAAACACCGACCATTACCTAGCCTTAAAGTGCTTTGATTAAACCCCCACCTTATCCACTATAGACACGATCAATTAAAACATAAATCCAAACATTACAAGACAATATTTCGGGGCCGATTCTCTATCCCCAGTGGAGTCGCCAGACTGTAGACAACAGAACCTGGGTGATGCCGTCTAGGCTCGCGGCTAGTTGGGAGTACGGAGTAGCCACGGGGACTAAATCGGAGAGTAATGGAGTCGCCACCCGGTGTGAACCGGGAAAATGAGATTTAAGGCCGCACTCACCCCTCGCAAGGGAAAACCTCAAACCGTTGGGTTCGGAATGGTCCCTTACTTATGTCACTTGTAATAAAAGGAATTATGTAATAATTTAACCAGGCTTAAATAACATTTATTTCCAAAAAATATCATGCTTCTAAATTCATATGCATACATCAACAAGTTCATCACAACATGCAACATCACATGGCAATCTCATGAACATATTTCAATCCTATGATATGGAAAACTAAGAACAACCTAATCATGCTTGAGTACTATCTCATGAACATATTAACCAAATAACATGTTTGTTGGTAAAAATCTAGGTCCCAAGATCAAATCAAAACATGAAAACATGCGTGAATACACCAACGAAGATAGCGGAATACTTACATTGATCGGTTATGTCGATTTGAAGATGAATCATGCCCAAAAACGCACTGCCTTTGTAAGCCCACTGCAGCAGTCCATGCTCACTGTCTTGGCAGTTTCGGGTCTCAAAACGAAGCTCCAAACTCCTTCGGATGAGTCCCGCCTCATGGGTGAACCTCCCTACCACCTTCGCAAGACTTGTAAGTGTGCTAGCACTTGAATTTCACCATGAAAACCCACTCTTGGCTTCCCTTATTCACGCCCAAACTGGTTCAAACCAGTGAAGAATAGCACCACACTTGGGCGTGAGAGAGATGAGAGAATTTGAGAGATAAAATTGTGTTTTTTTTTAAAATGATTACCAAAAATCAATTTATATTTATGCCATAATTTTATTAAATTAATAATAAAATTATGACACAAAACATGCAATGGCTTAGAGTGTCAAACACTCAAACTCCATGCAATGACATTGAGTGCAATGTACACAATCTACATGCAAAGCATTAGAATGACATGTGTCATGTGGGCCCCACACGTTTCCAAATGAAAGTGGGCCCACGTGCACTCACGCGTTCGGGTCGATATTTCCGAAATACCGAGCTTACGTAGCGACGTTAATTCAATCGAATTTAAAATAAATAATTGCGCCTAGCGAAATTATTATTTACGTCGCTAACGAATTAATTCTAAATTAACTCGTTTTGCCCGAATTAAAATCTGATTTTAATTCCGCGTCGAAATCTAATTTCGTCTATATATCGAATATATTAATATCATTAATTAATACGAATTAATCGTTCTCTCTCTAGACGACATTTTATCCCGGATAAAACATCTCCGTTATTAATCCTAGATTATTTTCTCTCTCTTCTGTATAATCCCAGATTATTCAAGAGTGCGAGTTATGGCGTCATCGTGGATTATCGGGAAGCGACCCATGAGATCCCCGGATAATCTGGCAGTAAATACGGTCGTCGGAGTATCCGAATCACGTACGTACCAAGTACTACGTTCTACCGATTTACGAGACAAGGTCGACTCTAGCAACACCAAGTCTACCTAATTCTCCGGACAATCCATTAAAGAATATTAAATCTGTATCAAGCGTAGTATACTAATGTATTGTGCATATCGGCCCAGTATCGGATAGTCACGTGCTAGGGCTGGGGCTGGATAAGTGTCTGCCCCGTCCGAACACATATCGGATGTCTGGTAACTAGTCTCTATAATCGGATATTCATGACCTAGTCATAATATCACGATTGGATGCGCATCTCTTAAGAGCACTAATACCGTATCCTGCGTGACATCATCTCCACTATGACTGGAGTGATACTTACGTCTTGACATCACATCCAATACACTACGATTCTCAATATACCCGGCATTGGCATACACAGAACCAGTTACAGTCCCAGACGACCTCAACTAAAGTATATCGATTGTCGTAAGCATTAGCGATGTAAGTCTCAGTTAAGACTATACACACCTACCATGATTTCGGCCTCCCATAGACACATATTCATAATACCAATGGGATTCCGAGGGGTCTATCCAGAGCGAAGCTGTTTCCCGTACCATCGGTGAAACACGACCTCCTATCGCACTTGCACAAGTATCCAATACTTATATATATGAGAACTATGCCGTGGTGCCCTCACAACGCGCACAAGTGCAATACTAGCCTATTCCGCATTATCGATGTCCAGCCTCGATAATACTATGGCTAGGGATATTTAATGATTAATCCTTCGTGGACTGATACTGTCTCATATCATCTCAATCCAGGAACTAATCATAGGGACCTCTCTTCATTTATATATCTATGGTGATCTAATCACAATGACGAGAATGCAATTTCCTTGTTACATAGTTAATTTGCTACAGCAACACAATGATCTGTGCAAATAGTGACGATATGGGTCATTTTTTCAAACAATCTCCACTTGGCACATAGCCAGTCAGATGCTCACACCCGAACTATGTACGGTTCGCTCAAATTGCTGAGGAAAGGTTTTCGTCAGCGGATTTGTATGATTATTGGTCTGACGCGATTTATACGATCATCACATCGCCACGATGTATATCCGAACGAATCAGATGAATATAGAAGTATATATCTGGATCGTCGATGAGACCTTTAATTCTTATCCTTGTGCGCGCCTAGCTCAGCTGCTAACAGAACTATATCTAATCTAATTAGATTTATTATCG
>SKCR01022232.1:0-14974 GCA_019454045.1 Zanthoxylum bungeanum
ATGTAATGCTTCTGCTACATTTCAATGTTGCTTGATGGCCATTTTCTCAGACATGCTTGACAAAGTATGAAGGTTTTCATGGATGATTTGTCTGTGTTTGGAGACTCGTTCAACCACTACTTGCAAAATATGGAAAAGGTGTTACAAAAGTGCGAAGATACCAACCTAGTACTCAATTGGGAGAAATGCCATTTCATGGTACAGTAAGGCATTATCCTGGGACATCAGATCTCACAAAAGGGAATTGAGGTAGATAAAGCAAAGATCGAGACAATTGAAAAATTACCTCCACCATCATCTGTCAAAGGGATTTAGAGTTTTCTTGGTCATGTAGGCTTTTACAGAAGATTTATCAAAGACTTCTCCAAGATTGCTAAACCTCTGTGCAATCTGCTAGAGAAAGACATGCCTTTCAACTTCACCAAAGAATGTCACGAAGCTTTTGAGATCTTGAAACAGAAGCTGGTCTCTGCCCCCATCATAGTAGAACCAGATTGGACCCTTCCATTTGAGATGATGTGCGATGCTAGTGATTTTTGTGTAGTTTTGGGACAACGCAAAGAAAAAATTTTCCATACCATTTACTACGCCAGTAGAACTCTGAATGAAGCTCAACTCAACTACACAACCACTGAAAAAGAGTTGCTTGCAGTTGTGTTTGCTTTTGATAAATTCTGCTCCTATCTGCTGGGTCCCAAAGTGGTGGTCTACACAGATCATTCAACAATCAAATATCTGATCGTGAAGAAAGCTGCTAAGCCCAGATTGATCAGTTGGGTGCTTTTGCTGCAAGAATTTGACGTGGAGATCCGAGACAAGAAAGGGACAGAAAACCAAGTGGTAGATCACTTATCGAGGATCGAGAATGGAGAAACAACTAGCAATGAAATGATAATCAAAGAAACTTTTCCAAATGAATACTTGTTTTCCATGAAACAACACGATGTCCATTGGTATGCTGACTATGTAAACTACATAGTATCGGGAAATGGCCGTTGGAATGGACACATCAGCAACGTAAGAAGTTCTTCAAAGAAGTCAAGCACTATATCTGGGATGAGCCGTACTTGTTCAAATGTTGTGCTGATCAATTACTGAGGCGTTGTGTTCCACAAGAGGAGGTCAATAGTGTCCTGCAACATTGTCATTCATCACCATACGGCGGACACTTCGATGGAAATAAAACTATAGCTAAAGTCCTACAATCAGGTTTGTTCCGGCTCACTCTATTTAAAGATGCTTACTTATTTGCTCTTCAATGTGACAGGTGCAAGATAACGGGAAATATTTTGAGGAGAAATGAAGGACCTCTGCAAAATATTCTGGAAGTGGAGATATTTGATATATGGGGGATTGATTTTATGGGACCATTTGTTCCATCATTCGGAAACCGGTACATACAAGTTGCAGTAGACTACGTCTCTAAATGGGTTGAAGCAATAGCACTGCCATCAAATGATTCAAAAGTGGTAATAAAATTCCTTAAAAGGAACATTTTCACTCGCTTCGGAACACCTCGGGCTATTATCAGTGATGGAGGCACACATTTCTACAACAGATATTTCGATGCACTCCTATCCAAATATAGAGTTACTCATAAAGTTGCCACTGCTTACCATCCACAGTCAAATGGACAAGTTGAAGTTTCAAACAAGGAGATCAAAAGAATCTTGGAGAGAACCGTTGGGTCAACAAGGAAGGACTGGTATGAAAAACTGGATGACGCATTATGGGCCTACCAGACAGCTTACAAGACACCCACCAGTATATCCCCATATCGAATGGTGTTGGGAAAGCGTGCCATCTTCCAGTGGAGCTTGAACACAAAGCGTACTGGGCACTGAAAAAGTTAAATCTTGATCCACAAGCAGCATGAGAAAAACGCCTCCACCAACTCAATGAATTGGAGGAATTTTGCCTACATGCTTATGAGAATGCCAAACTGTACAAAGAAAAGATGAAGAAATGGCACGATAAAAAAATAGTGCACAGACAACTTGAACTAGGGCAGCAGGTGTTGTTATACGATTCACGATTGAAACTTGTCCCTGGAAAGCTGAAATCAAAGTGGTCATGTCCATTTGTGATTACTCAGGTATTACCATACGGAGTTGTTGAGATATACAACCCAAAATCCAACAATACATTCGGGGTAAACAGTCAGCGTGTCAAGCACTACTATGGATAATTATTTGAGCGACAAAAAGAAAGTGTCACACTTTCAGATCCAGCCTAACGTTCGGGTAGTCATGTCTAGCTGACGACGTTAAACTTAACGCTAGCAGGGAGGCAACCCATGCAATTTGTGTATATATTCAGATTTGGTGTGTTTTATTTTTGTGTGTTTAATTTTGTAGGTAAAGTCACATTTCAGGATAGAAGACGTTCTCGCAAATCTTCATAAGCATTTTCCTTCTCTCCCTCAAAACTCTCTGATGAAGGTCTACAAAGCTCGCTTGGAATGAATGAGACTTCTGATGAACAAATGTATTCCTAATGACATTCGTTGGATTATTGAAGCACGGGTCCAATTGGCAGGTGATTCCTCTGACTCTTTTGTATCATATCTGTCTGGTTTAGGAAGAAGCACCTATGCTAAAAAAAGAAGAGCTAAAAGAATGGGTGTTTGCTATAAATGTGCATGCATGACATGTAATACTCGTTGTCGTTCTTTAGGAATGGTGTCTGATAACCGCGAAGATAAAATTAAATTCATTAGGGATGGCTTGAGTAAGGAGTCATTAGATGACATATCATTGACTCTTGAGACGCATTCTAGTGGATATGTGCATCACGCAATTCACATGCTATATGCACAGTTTTGAAAAGAAAGACAATATTTAATTCTCGAGAATCTGACTCTAAAAGACTCTGTTTGCCAATTTTTAAGAAAATTGGATGGGAAGCTTGTCCCTGACGCATAGACGTCATTCAAGCCGTTACTTCTTGTAAATATTATTATCTCTTTGAATTATCTAATAATTGTAATTTGTTTTGTAATTTTCTTTTATTTTCTCCGACAGGATCCAGACTTTTTGACTATCGTGATATATTTTACTGTTTAGCTAATAATTGTCATTTGGCAGGTACCAATTACAAAAGTGCGAAGATACCTATCTTCTCCAATTAGCTTGTTCTATGCCTTTGGATTTTGTTCCTTGTGCTACGAAGGAGGATGTGCTGGTGTGTGGTGGATGATCATAAAGGTATTTTTTCGGTCAGGAGTGCTTGGGATGCGTTGAGGGTAAGAAGTAATTGGGTGAGTTGGTACCGAATTGTTTGGTTTCCAAAGGCCAATCCAAGAATGCTTTCATGCTTTGGCTCACGATTCAAGGAGGCATTTATACTCATGATCGGTTAATGGCTTTTGGCATTTCAGGTTGATCTATGTGTGCGCTTTGTGGTCATTCGGGGGAGGATAGAGATCATCTCTTCTTCAATGTTCATTTGCGTCTCAGATCTGGTCGTCTATTTTGGCTAAATGTGGTATAGATTGGTGCTCTCGTGACTGGATGCTGACTATTAAGTGGATGGAGCAGTATAGTAGTGGATCTTTGTGTCATTTACTTGTTCGATTATCCTTTGCCGCTGCAGTTTACTTCATATGGAAGGAGAGGAATGCTCGACTACATGACGAGTCTCCTAGTCCATATAGAGTTCTCTTGACCAATATTATGTTTACTGTACGGACTCGTGCTAGTTTGTCAAGAAATGTGAAGCTTTCATATGATACAGATGGCTTCAACAATCTTGGCAACTATCCGACGATATTTTTTATTTGATTTTGCTTGCCTTTAGCCTAATTGGTTTTTTTTTTCTGTAGCTAGGAAGGCTTGTCTTCCTTAGCTCTCTGGGGTATGCCCCTGTGCGTTGGTTATTTCCTTGGTTAATATACTTACTTTATCCAAAAAAAAGGCTAAATATAAGGTTATGCCTCATGGGTTGTATACACCATTGCCTATACATAGTGAGCTATGGGTAGATGTATCGATGGACTTTATATTGGGTTTACCTAGGACTAGGAAGGGTAGAGATTCCATCTTTGTAGTGGTTGATAGGTTCAGTAAGATGGCACACTTTATAACATGTTATAAAACTGATGATGCCACTAACATTGCTGACTTGTTCTTTAGAGAAGTAGTACGACTCCATGGGATTCTAAGGAGTATAGTTTCAGATCGTGATGTTAAATTCCTTAACCACTTTTGGAAAGTTTTATGGGGTAAGTTGGGAACTAAAATTTTGTATTCTACTACTTGCCACCCCCAAACTGATGGCCAGACCGAGGTTGTTAATAGGACTTTGGACTCAGTTATTGCGTACTATTATCAATAAGAACTTTAAAAACTTGGGGAGGACTGTTTGCCTTTTGTTGAATTTGCATATAATCGTAGTATTCATTCCTCTACATCTTACTCACCATTTGAAATTGTTTATGGTTTTCAGCCACTAACTCCATTAGATTTGTTACAATTGCCTGTTGATAAGCATGTGGGGTTAGATGGAAAAAGGAAATCCGATTTGGTGAAGCATATACATGAGAAAGCTAGAGAGAAAATACAGCGAAAGAATGAGCAATATGCTTCTCATGCTAATAAGGGAAGAAATCGTGTGGTATTTCAGCCTGGAGATTGGGTTTGGGTACACATGCGCAAAGAGAGATTTCCTTAACAACGTAAATCTAAGTTACAACCGAGATGGGATGGTTCATTTCAAGTCTAAGAACAGATTAATGACAATGCATACAAGCTGGATTTACAAGGTAAGTATAATGTGTCTGCTACATTTAATGTTTCTGACTTAACTCCTTTTGATGCAAGTACAGATTCGAGGTCGAATCCTTTTCAAGAGGGAGGGGATGACATGATCTAGGCCGACAACAAAGCAAAAGACCCATTACAAGTACCAGAAGGGCCAATTACGAGGCAGAGGACCAAAAGACTCAGAGAAGCAATGGCGGGATTTGTTCAGAGTGTTATGGCCGATTGCAACAAACAAATAGAGACGCATGTGGGCTTCAATAGAGAGGGCCCAAAGCCACTTCACTTGGCCCAAATCAGTTCTGAATGAAGCTTCACAAGCCTTTGAAGACTTGAAGACTTTGGTATTTTTGTAATTTAGCCTTTAGGGGCATTGTTGTCTTTATGCCTTTAGGGTTTCTCTTTGGCTATGGCTATGGCTGAATTCTTGTAAGGGAGAGATTCCCCTTTTCAAGTTAAAATCGACTTATCTAAGTTTAGCAACCTTAGTGGCGTCTCCATTGCTAGCAAAACACTACAAGGAATCATCTTAAAGATTCTCAAGGGCAAGTTCTTTGTGGGTCTTCTTTGTGACCTTGGAAGGGTTTTGTTCCTACAAAATCAAATTCGCGGTTCTTGGGGTTCTGTCTGTAGCTTGGAGTTTGCTAGGATTTCTAATCTAAGTGTGTTTCTTGTCATCTGTTATTAGGAAGGTGGAGACGACTCTCAGATCCTTGCTTTGGAAGGGTAGTGAGCTCACTTCTTCGGGGCGAAAGTGGATTCGAGTAGAGTTTGTTTACCTCTTAAAGATGGGGGTTTGAGGATCAAGAGATTGGACACTTGGAATAGAGTGGCAATTGTTAAGCACTTATGGTTTCTTTGCTTTGGCCAGGTTTCCTCTTGGTCGAATTGGGTTCAGTCTTACTTGTTGAGGGGGAGAAGCTTTTGGGAGTTGTCATGTCCTGTAGATTGTTCTTGGAGTTGGTGGAAGATCTTGGAGCTTCGTTCCTGGACCTGTCGGAGGATGAGAGTTAGGATTGAGAATAGTGAGAATATGTTATTGTGATTTGATTACTGGCATCTACTTGGTCCGATTTTGGATATGTTGGGTGAGAGAGTGAGTTACGACTCTTGCTTGGATATGATGGCTACAGTTGCTTCCATTATTTCTGATTCTTCTTGGCGTTGGCCTCCAACTAGATCTGATGCCCTTGTTGATTTGGCCCGGTCTCATCTATCAGATCCTTCTAGCATGAGGGAGGATGACAGTAGAGGGAGGTTTTCAGTGGATAATGCCTGGAATGTTATGCGGACATGGGGTCCCCTGATGCGTTGGTCTCGATTTGTTTGGTTTCGGAAGGCTATCCCGCACCATTCTTTTCTGCTTTGGATGTCTATTCAGGGAGGCCTATATACCCAGGATAGTCTGATGAGGTTCGGTATCTATGCTTGCTCGCATTGTATCCTCTGTGGTTGCTTAGGTGAGGATATTGATCACCTTTTTCCAATGCAATTTCTCTTCGAGCGTCTGGTCAACTGTGCTGGCTATGTGTGGGTTCGATTGAGATCTCGTGATTGGCTTTAGACTATTGAGTGGATGTATCAGTTTATCAACGGCTCTTTGTGTCATCTTCTTGTTCGGCTATCGTTTGCTGCGTCAGTTTACCATATCTGGAGGGACAGGAATGCCCACCCCATGATGGGCCTCCTCGCCCTATTTTTGTTCTTCTTAGTGATTTGTTTTTTATGTTCGGAATCATGCTAGCTTATTGCGGAAGGTAAAACCATCTTATGACAATAAATAGCTTCACCTCTCCTGGCCCCTGCCTGATGACATCTTCTTTTGATCTTTTTGCTTGTAGCCTTTCGGCTTTTTTCTAGGAGGCCTGTCCTCTCTGGTTGTCTGGGGTATGCCCCTTTGCTCTTGTATAGTTTTTGTTTTGGTTACTATACTTACTTTATCAAAAAAAAAAAAAGGTTTCTTTTGAGGAGATTAAGTCTGTTTTGTTTTCTTTGAAGGATAATAAGGCCATTGGCCCGGACGGGTTTAATTCAGGTTTCTTTAAGAAGGCTTGGAGTATTGTGGGTGATGATGTCCGTTGTGCTATTCATTTTTTCTTTTGTTCGGGGAGACTCCTGGAGCAGGTTATGCAACAGCTATTGCTCTGACCCCGAAGATTCCTAACCCCTCTCAGGTTAAGGACTTTCGTCCTATTTCTTATTGTAATACTATTTAAAAGTGTATTGCCAAGCTTATTGCGAATCATATTAAGATTGTTCTCCCTTTAGTGGTCAGTACTAATCAATCTGCTTTTGTTACGGGCGGCGTATTAGCGATAATATTTTATTATACCAAGAACTGGTAAGGAATTATCATCGGAATGGCGGGATCCCGAGATATGCTCTTAAGATCGATCTGATGAATGCTTATGATACTGTTTGATGGGATTTTATGGTTGAGGTTTTGAGGACCATTGGGTTTCCAGAGAGGATGGTGGAGTGGATTTGGGAGTGCATGACTTCTACTATGTTTTCTGTGTCAATTAATGGATAGCTGAATAGTTTCTTCTCTATGGGTCATGATTTGCATCAGGGTGATCCTATGTCTCATTATCTTTTTTTTGGATAAAGTATGTATATTAACCAAAAATGTACAAAAGCAAATGGCATACCCCAAACAACAAGAGAGGACACGCACTCCTAATAGAAAAGCCATAAGGCTACAAACAATACAAGACCATCAGAAGATGTCATCGGGCAAGTGCCATGAGAGGTGAAGACATTTATTATCATAAGATGGTTTTCACCCTCTGCAATAAACTAGCACGAGTCTGAACAGTAAACACAATATCAGTGAGTAGAGCACTGACAGAGCGAGGCGATACATCATGAGTGTGGGTATTCGTCTCCTTTCAGATGTAGTAAACTAACGCAGCAATCGAAAGCCGAACAAGAAGATGACATAATGAGCCATCGGTGAACTGATACATCCATTCAATAGTCTACAGTGAAACTCGAGAACTCCAATCTAACTCATACATGGTGTAGGACACAGAAATCGGCGACGCTGTTCTAAGCTCGCGGCCTAGTTGGGAGTACGGAATAGCTCGCGGGGAACTAAACCGGAGAAATAACATGGAGTCGCCACCCGGTGTGAACCGGGAAAATGTGATTTAAGGCCGCACTCACCCCTCGCAAGGGAAGACCTCAAACCGTTGGGTTCGGAATGGTCTCTTACTTATGCCACTTGTAATGATGTGATTTGTGCAATAAACTAATCGAATCTACGCAACATGCTCAAGAACAACCTATATCTAGTTCATGTTCATAAAGATAAATCCTATGTCTAAGTTTGCATGCTTGGAAAGTAAGTCCTCATAACACACGACAACACACGTCAATCTCATGAACATATTTCAATTATATAATGCGAAAAGCAAACAACAACATAAACCTAATGCAAAATTCCAAACGCAAAATAAATAACTACTCATGCTTAAAATAAATAACTAAATCATGCTTAAAAAGAAAATAAATAACATACTAGACTAAATCATGCTCGCATACATGTTTGGATGAAACGAAATATGTGTGTCTCTTAAGTAGTACGTGGCATTGTATCCCGTGGCAAACCGCACTACCGTCCATTCAGATTCGGCTACGGAATTTACGTCCGGGTTTCCATCCGATATACCAAAAAAGAGAACACGTATTCCGTTCATCCAGAATTCACATCATGCCTCAACAAACGACTCTCATGCGATAATATATTAAAATAAATAAAAGAAACGAAAGATAATAAGTAAAAAGGGTGCCCTCAGGTCTAACATCTTTTGTCATCTCTCGAAAGCGCGTTACACGTCCGTCGGAAGGGTTGATGTTCCGCAACTTTTCTGGTTCACTAATCCAACGTTTTTCCTCGATGTTTCGCTGTTTGAGGCGCTGTTTTCACTCCGTTTCGCTGCTGTTTGTGTTGTATTTTCTGGTCACTGTTTCTTGGTAATTTAGGGGACTATTTTTGGCGTGTTTGGAGGGGTATTGGGCTGCTATTTTATGCGGTTTTGAGAGGGATTCTGGACAGTTTTTGATGTACTTTTGGGACAGTTTATGGGCAGTTTTAAAGGGTCAAATATGCGGCAAACTAGGCAGTTTTAAGGGGGGTGTGTGCATGTAATTTACTGGCAGTTTTTGGGTCAAAGAGAGGGCTACATTGAAGGTAGTATATTGACTGGTTACGTGAGGCAATGGCTATGGAATTAGGCAGTTAAGGTCGGCTGGTTACATGAGGCAAGTGGGGTTATACGCGTGAGGCAGTGGGGTGTGGGTGTACAGGTCTGTGGCGTGAGTAAAAGGGGGACAGGTCTGTGAGGGATCTTGGTTTGCGTCAAATGGTATTTTGGTGTGTGCTTGTGGCGTGAATTGGAGCTAGCTGTTGGATAATTATGACCCATAGTGTCACTATTAGTACAGATCATGGTGTTGTTGTACAAATTAACTATGTGACAAATGAGATTGCACTCTTATCATTTGTGAATAGATCACCAAGATGTATAAATGATAGGAGGTCCTTATGATTTGTTCCTGGATTGAGAATGATATGAGACAGTATCAATCCACGAAGGATAAATCATTAAATATCCCTAGTTAGAGTATTATCGAGATCGGACATCGATAAATACGTAAAAGACTAGTATTACACTTGTGCGCGTTGTGAGGGCACAACGACATAATTCTCATATATTTGGGTATAGAATACTCATGCAAGTGTAATAGGAGGTTGTGTTTTACCGATGGTACGGGAAACAGCTTCGCTCTGGATAGACCCCCTCGGAATTCCATTGGTAGTATGACTATGTGTCTATGGAAGTCCGAAATCAGGGTATGTGTATTTGGTCTTAACCTGAGACTTGCACCGCTAATGCTTGCGACAATAAATATACTTTGGTTGTGGTCGTCCAGGGCTTTAACCGGTTTTATGTACGCCTCTGCTGGGTATATTGAGAATCGTAGTGTGTTGGGTGTGATGTCAAGACGGAAGTGTCACTCCAGTCATATGGAGTTGATGATCGCGCAGGGATACAGAACTGGTTCTCTAAAAAGGTTGCAACCGTCGGGATAATATGACTTGGTCATGATTATCCGATAATAAAGAGACTAGTTGCTCGTAATCTGATATATGCTTCGTACGGGGCAGACACTGTACCAGCCCCAGGCCTTACATGTGATCATCCGATACTGGATCGAAATACGCAATACTACGTATACTACGCCTGATATAGATCCTCTTATTCCTGTAAGCATGTTTCTGGAGAATTGGGTAGGCATGGCACTTTGCTAGAAGCCAACCTTGTCTTGTAAATCGGTATAAACGTAGTACTAGGCACTTACGTGTTCGGATAGTCCGACGACCGAATTTATTGCCAACATATCTGGGGATCTCATGGGTCGCTTCCCGAAGATTCACCGATGACGTATGACTCGCACTTTTAATTAATCTGGGATTAATTAGATGAGAGAGAAAATTAATCTGGGATTAATTGCGGAGATATTTTATCTGGGATAAAATATCAATAAAAGAGAGATAACGATTAATTTGGAATTAATCGATAAATTAATATATTCGATATATTAAACGAAATTGGATTTCGACGCGGAATTAAAATTAGATTTAATTCGGGCGAACGAGTTAATTTAGAATTAATTTGTTAGTGACGTGAATAGTGATTTCGCTAGGCATAATCATTTAATTACGTTGCAACGGAAAATTCGTTAATTTGGAATTAGCGAACCCGAGCCCGGGAGTGTTTGCGAGCGCATTCGCATTTTGAATTCGAGCGCGGCACGTAAGTCACATCAAGCGTCAAATCATGTCACTTTGAGTGATGTGACAATTGATTGATTGATTGATTGATGTAGTGGTTGGCATTTATGGCTTTTATTGTTTTTTTTTTAAAGCCAAAATTTGGTATATGATTTTGGAAATCAATTACCAAAACCATAACATATTTCCAAATCTCTCTCTCCTCTTTTGTCATCTCTCTCACGCCCATGGAGGGGTTGTTCTTCACTGTTTTTGGCAGCCCACTGCCGAGAGCCAAGAAGAAAATGGGAATCAAAAAGTCGTGATTTTGTGGCAAAATCGGGAGTGCTAGCACACTACGAAGTCATGCGAAGGTGATAAGGAAGTCCACCCATGAGCTTGGAATCGTTTGACGAAGCTTGGAGCTTGATGGAGCTCACCCATAGCCGAATTTGGAGGAGCCACAGCAGCTCACTGCCGAGCATCTAGAGGGCAGAAAATCAGTTTTGTTCGTTGCCGCGTCGCTCAACCGATCGATGTGAGTATTCCGCAACTCCCTCGTTGTATTCGCACATGTATTTCTTGCTTGATAATCGATCCTTGGGGCCGTAGAAACTCCAACAATGGTATGAGAGCGATTGAAAAGCATGAAATTTGATTAGGGCTTAAAATTTGGTTAAAATGTTTTTGAGCATGATTTAATGAAATTGGATGAATTAGTATGCTTAAATGTGTTTTAATTGAAGATTGATTGGATCAATTTGATCAAATGTTGTTTGGAACAAATTTGCCCAAATATCTTAGCTTGGCCGAGAATGACATAGCCATAATTCTTGGTGATTTTTGATTTTTTGATTCATTGGATGAGTTAGAATCATGTTGGGGATATTGATTTAATGTTGAATTGAATTTAATTGGATTGAATTTATATTTGACACAAAAATCCCCTTTAGCTAAGAGTTATAAAGCATATATGGGTTTGATTTTTTGATTAAATTGTGTTGGACACTATTTGATGTTAAAGAACATGATTAATTAGGCTAACTGATGTTTTAGAAATGTTAATTGGGTAATTAATTATGATATACACTTTCGTAATTAAATTGGGAATTTGGAATTTGTAATTTAATTATATTGGGCCTAATTTTGGAAATTGGACTTTGAAAGTTGTTATTGGGCTTATTGGGCTTGGTTGTACCAAGTTAGGTTTAGGCAAAATTGGTTGGATCCAATTGGGCCCAAAACCGCATCCATAAAGCCCAAATGCGACTAATGGACCTTTAAAGTTTAATTGGGCCTAATGGGCCTAAATTGATTTCTAGGCTTATGTGGTAATTCCCGGATTGGACTTTGGTTATTCGGTTTGACCCGAGTTGACTAAGAAATTAATTAAAAGCCCATTGGACCTTAATTAAATTAACGTTGGACGTTAATCGGGCTTTGAGACCCGTAACGATTAAATTTGGAATTTAAATCGTAAAAGGTTTATTAATAAAGTGTAGTATTTAATTTGGAATTAAATAGTGAATTAGTATTAAATACAAATTGAATTGGATTTAATTTTGTAATTTAATTTAATTCAAGAATTCGTACTTTGAGTACTTATTCGTAAAACGAGTTTGACTCGAGCAAAATCAAATCGTTGTTTGAACATTGGATGGTCACTAATTATCAGATTAATTAATTTGATTAGGTTGATTGATAACATGTTTGTGTGAATATATGGTTGCGATGCATGAATAATGTATATCAGATGGATATTAGATGGGTGGGGCAATTTTAGAAATTGTTGTAATAAATTTGGAATTTATTAATTGGACCTGCGTGTCCAGCCTTATTACCTCCTTATTCTTTGTATTCTCTTCTCACCTATTCCCCTCAATGTAAATGAGGTTTCTTTAGAAGTGTAGTGTAACGGGTAAAAGTGATACATGTGCTAGCGGGAGAGAGAAAGTGAGAGATTTGATCTAGGATCAATGTGTAAAGTATCCATCTGCATATCATTATTATTTTATTCATATGCGCTTTATTATGTGTTTAGAATGCATACTTAAGGGTGTATGATGATGAGACCTCAACAAAGATAATAAATTGGTTGCCAATTTCCACTCGAAAAACCCTCACATCATATTAAGCGTTTTTCCTTCCATTGAGTGATTCTTACTCAAGATCCAAGACTGGCATTGGCTTGTTGGCCAAAGTTTGCCTTTGTCCGTCGAGGATGTGTTTGAATCACGAAGGCTTTGTTATATATCGGTGTCTTGTCCAAGTTGTGGTTTGTTGGCCAAAGTCAAGACCACTGAGTCCATCGACATTGATTACGAAGCTTTCCATGGTCAATGGCTCGCGCTTAACTGGGATCACTAAGTTTGTTGTGCCAAAGCCAAAGCTTAGTTGATTCAGAGGAAAAATATTAGGTAATATATTGGATATATTGGCATATATAAGATATATGTTTCGGACTTGGATGTCCCCCTACTGGATCTAGGAATTGGATTGGATCCAATTGATCTTAGAGATCTACCTAGTTAATTATCATACAATTTGTTGGCCAAAGTCAAGATTGTGTGATATTTAACGGGATCATAGCCCGCTAGGAAACACGGTTTCCCGAGTACTCGGCAGAGGGTTAGAGGCTCGCCAAAAAATAGTGGGAGGCAAGAATTGAATTTGCAATATTCGTTTAATTACTTGCCATACGCGCTCAAACAAATATCATTCGTCAAATAAATTTAAATGTTAGTTGGACTAATATTTGAATTGTTGTTTTAATTAATAGTTGGACTATATTCAAACTAATTCATTTATAGTTGATTATATAATTAGATTATAATAATCAATATATTTGATTCAATTATTATAGTTGATTAAATAGTTGGACTATAATAATCATTATAATTAATAGTACCTAAAATCGTTGATTAAATAGTTGGACTATTAGAATCAAGATAAAATTGAAAGATTGACGTTTAATACATAATCCTAGGGAAAATGTATTTAAATGGTTTAATTTTCAAAATGGGAATAAATTTCAGGATAGTCCTGGAAAAACTAATAAGTTACTTTATTTGATAAACTAACATATTAGGCCTAAGCCCCGACTTAAGAAAATAGTTGAGCATGATCTTTGGAAGATTCATGTGATGATAACTTAAGTGCTTAATCCATTAAGCTTGCCGATTAGGTCTTACAAGACTAATATTGCAATGATAAACTCTTGGAGAGTTAATGACTATTCTCAAGGAGATAAAGTCAAAGTTTGCAATAAGACAAGTAGCGCTAGTCGCACCTTACTTCGATGTTCTAGAAGGCCATGGCTTGGCCAAAGGCTTCTGGAGTGTTGAAAAGGGCAAAGGCAAAATCATTATAATCTTCTAGGAAGATAAAGGACATATCCCAAAATGTCTGCTTAAATTGTGGCAAATGGGATCGCGGAAGCGTGACTGCCGTTTGGACAAGGCAGACATGAAGGAATTGAAGATGAGCAAGGCTCAGACTTCAAATATGTTTGTCATAATTATGTTCACAACTAGTATTAAAATTGGATTTGAATACTTAGTGTGATACATAAATATATATACTGATGTTCAAAATCTGCTATGAGTAGGATACTGACTTCAGATTGAGATTAATCTGCGAATCGGAAACGGGACGAAAGTCGCTGTTTTGACCGTAGATACCTAAGTTTAGGAACTACCTTCGGGTGTGTACTTAAAATTAGGAAACTGTTATAATGTGACTAGTTTGACTAGAAACATCATCTCTATATCAGTGTTTAACCCGCTGCGGGTGAACCTTTATATTCTAGAACACTAAAGTGTTTCATTATATAAAGATGATATTGAGATAAACACATTAGATGTGAATAACAGAATTTATATTTTGAATATAAATAAATCTCAAATGTATTACATGACAAACAAATAGCTCAAACTGATTTGATCAGAAGAAACTAATTGTGGCATTATTGTCTGGGACACAATAAAACAAGACTCGTATATCCGCACTTTCGAAGAGTGGGTACTATGACTACTTTGATTCCATTCAAATAAAGTCTACGAATCTAGTTTATTGGGCAAAGTGCCTAAAATACTATTTACTTGGTAAAAGTGCAAATGCCACAGATCTGTTAACCCTAGTTCATAGTGAAGCAAGTGGGCCCATGTCTAGCTAGGCTAGAGGTGGATATGAATATTTCGTGACCTTTTCGGATGTGGCATCGCGTTATGGTTATGTGTTTCTTTTGAAACACAAATCGGAAACTTTTAAAGTTTTCGACACGAAATAGACAGACAGATCGGCTAAAGTATTAAATCATCGCGGTTAGACCATGATGAAAATTGACATGATCCAGGCCGACAACAAAACAAAGGACGCATTACAAGTACCAGAAGGTCCAATTACGAGGCAGAGG
Source organism: Zanthoxylum bungeanum (assembly GCA_019454045.1). NCBI lineage: Eukaryota > Viridiplantae > Streptophyta > Magnoliopsida > Sapindales > Rutaceae > Zanthoxylum > Zanthoxylum bungeanum. The sequence continues at coordinate 14,954 of SKCR01022232.1, forward strand.
ACCAAAAGACTCAGAGAAGCA
>SKCR01022233.1:0-14827 GCA_019454045.1 Zanthoxylum bungeanum
CTTAACTTAATCCAGTGACTGTCACTTGGATTGTCCTGATTGTGGCTCCATATGCTCAAAGCGTATGAGACACCATATCAAGTACATTTTAAATGTACAATTTCCCAGAGAGTGTTAACAACTCCAAATCTATCCCAGTAGATCTTTATTCCTGAATAAAGGTTGTTACTCCCCAGAATTCTACGGGGAATTTCTATGAAAGCCAAGCTTTCACCGATTGTTTTATGGGAATATCATTTCCAAGAAATGAATATATATCATATTTTATACAGGAAGCCACTGTCAGTGCGCTCCCACTAACCCTCTATATACACAAGAATTATTTTCGTTTTGAATTAAATCATACACCATTATGATTACATCAAAACGTCGGTTCCAATAACCTTATGCTTTCATTAATCCAAACATGGATCGAAAACCCGCAAACCTTGTTTGCTGGTTTAGGCACGACAAAATCGTCAGGATGTTGTAAACATCCTCCAAAAGGTTTCCTTTTCAGGAAAGCGATTTTGATCTATAACTGACACATTTCATAAATGAAATATGCAGTTATCAATAAGCATCTTCAAAATGCATTTACCATGGAAACAGGTAAAAGGTTGAACCGTTATTAACACAATGTTGATAACGATACCTTTCCGTCACAAGCCTAGCTTTGTACGTTGGTATGTTGTCATCCATGTATGTCTTCCTTGAAGACGTTTATAGTACCTATAGGCACAATGCCTTGCGGTACAACAACTAGTATCCAAACATAGTTTTTATACATGGAATCCATTTCGGACTCATGGCATTTTGCCATGATAGGGAGTCGATACCTTGTATCACTTCCTCAAAACGTAGTCGGTTGGTATACCTCCACAAGATTAATATCTTTATGAGGTGAGATCAGAAACCCATACCCTAGGTTGTTTTCCGACTCTCTCCGATCTACGAGGTTCTTGTGTATTCGAAGATTAATGGTACAGATTCATCATTGATGAACTGTTTGTGTTCCTTTAAGGACTTCGTGCCTAGAATAGTATTACTCCGATTTCCATCGAGTATCACTATCCTCCCACTGACCACTGCATATCGGTATTCCTCTCAGGAAAACCGCATGGTGAGCAACAATCATATTGTTCTCATGTGAGATTTATAAGTACTATACTTATGGTTTCCCATTAGGATAACCTATGTATGACACTTATCCAATTTGGGTCATTAGTTTGGTATCATCCAAACTTTATGCCTGGCATACCCAAATTATTAGGAATGAGAAACCATGTTTCTTTCATGTTCATATCCTATATGATATCTGTCAAATAGTTTTTCATGGAACCATATTCTAAATAAGTTTTGCACTGTTGATACATATCCTGTTTGAAGGAAATGATAGCTTAGAGCGACTCGTGATAAACCTTATCATGTCTAAAAAAATTCGGTTTTTAGTTTGGACACACTGTCAAACTGACGTGTCTCGGGAAGAGTCCTCATCTGAAAGAATACTGTACTCTTTCATGTATATTTGAAACTTACTGCTTAAGTATTTTCCATTACGGTCTTACCGTGACGGCATAATACTATAGTCGATCTCTTTATCTACTTCGTGTCGAAACTCTAACAGTTTCCGATCTGTGTTCTTCAAAAGAAACACATAACCATAACGTGATGCCACATCCGTTAAGGTCACGAAATATTCATGTTCACATCTAGCCTAGCTAGATATGGGCCCACTAACTTCACCATGAATAGGGCTAACAGATCGGTGGCACTTACACTATTACCAAGTAAACAGTGTTATAGGTACTTTACTTAACAAACTAGATTCGTAGACTTTATTTGAATAGTCAAATCAGTCCTAGTACCCACCCTTCAAAAGTGCGGATATACGAGTCTTGTTTAATCGTGTCCTAGACATCTATGTCACAATAAGTCACTACTAGATCAAATCAGTTTGAGCTAAATATTTGTCATTTTATATGTTTGAGATTTATTTATATTCAAAATATAAATACTGTTATTCACATCTAATGTGTTTATCTTAATATCATCTTTATATAATGAAACACTTTAGTGTTCTAGAATATAAAGGTTTATCCGCAACGGATTAAACACTGATATAGAGACAATGTTCCTAGTCAAACTAGTTACATTATAACAGTTCCTAATTTAAGTACACACCCGAAGGGTAGTTCCTAAACTAAGGTATCTACGGTCGAAACATCGACTTTCGTCCCGTTTCCGATTCGCAGAGCAATCTCAGCTTGAAGTCAGTATCCTGCTCAAAGCAGATTCTGAACATCAATACATATATTTTATGTACCACACTAAGTATTTAAAATCTAATTTCAATACTAGTAGTGAACATAACTTGACAATCATTTTAAAAGTAAGAGCCTTGCCCTTTCTTAATTCCTTTGTGTCTGCCATATCCAATGGTAGTCACTTTGGGATATGTCAATTATCCTTTTCAATATTTCAGGAACCTTAGGCCAAGCCTTGGGTTTTTGGAATATCAAAACGATGTGCACCTCGTGCTACATGCCCAATTGCAAACTTTGACTTTATCTCCTCTAGAATAGTCAATTAATTCTCCAAGAATTATAAATTGCAATTTTAATACTTCTAAATCTAAAGATAGATTTATGACAAGTATATTAATTAAGCACTAAAGTCATCATCACATAAATCTTCCAAAGTTACGCTCTACTTATTTGCTTAATTTGGGCTTAGGTTCAATAAGTTATTTATCAAATAAAGTAACCTATTATTATTCCCAATTTGAAATTAAATCATTTAAAATATTTTAATCCCAGATTATATTTTAATATCCAACTTTTCAATTCTTTCTTGATTTCAATAGTCTAACTATTTCATTCATCAATTTATATTAGGTACTATTTATTATAATGATTACAATAATCCAATTATTTAATCAACTATAATTGAATAAGTTTGTATATAGTCCAACTATATTTATTAAAACAACATAAATATAGTCCAACTAATACTTTTAATTTATATGACGAGTGATATTTCTTTGAGCGCGTATGGCGAGTAATTGAACGAATATTGCAAATTCAATTCTTGCCTCCCACTATTTTTCGGCGAGCCTCTAACCCTCTGTCGAGTACTCGGGAAACCGTGTTTCCTAGTGGGCTAAGATCCCGTTAAATATCACACAATCTTGACTTTGGCCAACAAATTGTATGATAATTAACTAGGTAGATCTCTAAGATCAATTGGATCCAATCCAATTCCTAAATCCAGTAGGTGGACATCCAAGTCCGAAACATATATCTTATATATGCCTATATATCGAATATATACCCTAACCTCTTTCCTCTGAATCAACTAGGCCTTGGCTTTGGCACAACAAATCTAGTGATCCCATTCAAGCGTGGACCCATTGACCATGGAAGCTTCGTAATCAATGTCGTTGGACAAGAAGTGGTCTTGACTTTGGCCAACAAACCACAACTTGGACAAGACACCAATATGGAACAAAGCCTCGTGATTCAAACACATCTTCGACGGACAAGGGCTTGACTTTGGCCAACAACCCATGCCAATCTAGGATCTTGAGTAAGAATCACTCAATGGAAGGAAAAGATGCATGATATTTGATGAGGGCTTTTCGCGTGCAAATTGGCTACCAATTTAATTATCTTTGTTAAGGTCTCATCATCATACACCTTAAACATGCATTCTAAATACATAATGAAGCGCATATGAAATAAATAATAATGATATGCGGATGGATACTTAACACATGATCTAGATCAAATCTCTCCTTTTCTCACTCAAGCTAAGCACTTGTATTACTTCTACTACCCGTTACACTACACTTCTAAAGAAACCTCATTTACATTGAGGGGAATAGGTGAGAAGAGAATACAAGAGATAGAGGTGATAAGGCTGGACTCGCAGGTCCAATTTAATAAATCGAATTTATTACATAATTTCCAAAATTGCCCCACCCGACTAATATCCATCCGATATGCATTATTCATTCATCACAACCACGTATTCACACAAAAGCATGCTATCAATCAATCTAATCAAATTAATTAATCTGATAATTATGTGATCATCCAATGTTCAAACAACGATTTGATTTTGCTCGAGTCAAACTCGTTTTTTGCGAATAAGTACTCAAAGTACGAATTCATGAATTAAATTAAACTACATCATTAAATCCATTTAACATGTATTTAATACTAATTCACTATTCAATTCCAAATTAAATATTACACTTTATTTAATAACCTTTTCGACTTAAATTCCAAATTTAATCGCTTCGGGTCTCAAAGCCCGATTAACGTCCAACGTTAGTTTAATTCAAGCCAATGGGCTTTTAATTAATTTCTTTAAGGCGTGGGCTTCGGCAACCAAAGCCAATCAAGGAGTTACCCCATAAGCCTAGAAATCAATTTAGGCCCATTAGGCCCAATTAAACTTTAAAGGTTTATTAAGTCACATTTGGGCTTTATGGTTAAGGTTTTGGGCCCAATTGGATCCAATCCGTTTGGCCTAAACCCCTCTTGATAAAATCAAGCCCAATAAGCCCAATTATAACTTAATAGCCCAAATCCAATTTAAGGCCTAATTCATTAAATTACACAAATCCAATTTCGCAATTTAATTACCTAAAGTGCATTACATGATTAATCACCCAAATCAATATTTCCAAAACATGAAATTAGTCCAATTAATCATGTTCATTCTTATCATCACATGTCCAACACATTAATGAAAATCAAACCCATTTTACATGCTTCTAAGTCTCGGCCAAGGGAGTAATTTTGTCCGATTTGAATTTAATCCATTAATTCCACAATCGACATCTAATAACTTCCCGAAATGATTTCCAATACATCTAATGTTCAAAAATCAAAAAAACCAAGACTTTATAGGGCAATGTAGATTCGCCAGGTGAAGGTATTAGGGGTTTTTGTTCAATTCAAAATAATCCAATTAAATCTCAAATCAACATCATCATACTTCATTACAACTCATCTAATAATTAATATGAAAAATTCCAAGATTCCAACACCATACATATTCGGCCAACTTAACATTTTGGGCAAAATTGATCCCATCATATTTTGTTGAAATTTATCAAATCAATCTTCAATATAACGATATATTAAGCATGCTTAAACATCCAATTTTATAAAATCATGCTCAAATACAAAGTACCCAAATTTTAAGCCCTACAATTTCATGCTTGAACCTATAGCTCTTGATGCCATTGTTAGGTTTTATCTAGGTCCCAAGATCAAACTAGCAATGAAAAACATGTGTGAATACATCAAAGGAGGTAGGCGGAATACTCACATCGATCGGTGTGAGACGAATCGTCAACAAACGAATTGATTTTTCCCTTGCAAAAACGCAACTGCAGTGCAGTCCACTGCCTTGACAGTTTCAGTTTTGAGTCAAGTTTTGAGCTTCGAATCTTCGTCGAATGGTTCCCGACTCATGGGTGAACCTCCCTACCACTTCGCAAGTCTCTCGGAGTGCTAGCTCTTCTTGATTTTGCCACAAATCAAGCACATTGCTTCCCAAACTCACGCCCAAAATGAAGAAAACCAGTGAACATTTTACACTGCCCATTTGGGCGTGAATAATGAAAGAGAAAGAGAGGAGGGAAAGTGTGTATTAGGTTGTTAAATGATTTCTAAAATCACTTTATATATTTTTTCTAAAAATATATTAAACAATTACTAATCAATTAATCAAAAATCAAAAGTAAATGCTTTACAACACCAAACACTATTCCAACAACACACATCAACTATTCATTTTACTTTAATAAAGTGATGTGTGTCTTTCAATCAATAATCACATCAATCAATCACATCACTCAAAGTGACATTTGATTTGATGCTTGATGCGACGAATGATTTGACGCTTGATGTGACTTGCGTTGCCGCACTCAAATTCGAAATACGAATGCGTTCGCAATCACACTCGGGCTCGGGTTCGCTAATTCTCAATTAGCGAATTTTCCGTTGCGTCGTAATTAAATGATTACGCCTAGCGAATTCACTATTCACGTCGCTAACGAATTAATTCTAAATTAATTCATTCGCCCGAATTAAAATCTAATTTTAATTCAGCGTCGAAATCTAATTTCATTTAATATATCGAATATATTAATTTACCGATTAATTCCAAATTAATCATTATCTCTCTCTAGACGATATTTTATCCTAGATAAAAATATCTCCGTAATTAATCCTAGATTAATTTTCTCTCTCTTCTATATAATCCCAGATTATTTAGAGTGCGAGTCATACGTCATCGGTGGATTATCGGGAAGCGACCCATGAGATCCCCGGATATGTTGGCAGTAAATGCGGTCGTCGGAGTATCCGAATCACGTACGTACCAAGTACTACGTTCTACCGATTTACGAGACAAGGTCGACTCCTAAAAGCACCAAGTCTTCCCAATTCTCCGGACATATTCTTATAAGAATATCTAAGGATCTATATCAGGCGTAGTCTACTAAGTATGTGTATATCAGCCCAGTATCGGATAGTCACGTGCTAGGCCTGGGGCTGGATATGTGTCTGCCCCGTACGAAGCACATGTCAGATGTCTGGTAACTAGTCTCTATAATCGGATATACATGACCTTGTCATAATATCCCGATGGCCGGCCAGCACTTAAGAGCACTAACACCGTATCCTACGTGACATCATCTCACTATGACTGGAGTGATACTTCCGTCTTGACATCACACCCAATACTCTATACGATTCTCAATATACCCAGCATTGGCGTACACAGAACCTGTTACAGCGCCTGGACGACCTCAACTAAAGTATATTGATTGTCGTAAGCATTAGCGGTGTAAGTCTCTGGTTAAGACCAAATACACCTACCCTGATGTCGGACTCCCATAGACACATAGTCATACTACCAATGGGATTCCGAGGGGGTCTATCCAGAGCGAAGCTGTTTCCCGTACCATCGGTGAAACACAACCTCCTATTACACTTGCTGAATATCCAATACCCAAATATATAAGAACTATGCTGTTGTGCCCTCACAACGCGCACAAGTGCAATACTAGTCTATTTCCGCATATCGATGTCCAGTCTCGATAATACTACGACTAGGGATATTTAATGATTACATTCGCGGACTGATACTGTCTCATATCATAATTAATCCAGGAACTAATCATATGGACCTCTCTTCATTTATACATCTATGGTGATCTAATCACAAATGATGAGAGCGCAATTTCCTTGTCACATAGTTAATTTGTACAACACACTATGATCTGTACAAATAGTGACGCTATGGGTCATATTATCCAACAATGTATTTGTCTTAACATGAGACTTACATCGCTAGTACTTGTGACAATCATACGCTTTTGGTTTTGGTCATCCACGACTTTAATGGGTTCTGTGTACGCCTCTTCTCGGTTTATTGAGAATCGTAGTGTATTAGGTGTGATCAAGACGGAAGTATCACTTCAGTCATATGAAGATGATGATCACGCAGGGATACAGAACTGGTACTCTAATGTGTTGCAACCATCGGGATAATATGACAAGGTCAGGATTATCCGATTAAAGAGACTAGTTGTTTGTGATCCGATATATACTTCGTACGGGGCAGACCTATTCCAGCCCAAAGCCTTGCATGTGACATCCGATACTGGATCGCAATATGCTATACTACGTATACTACGTCTGACAAGAGATTATATATTTATTTAAGAATATTTCTTGAGAATTGGGTAGGCATGGCGCTTTGCTAGAAGCCAACCATGTCTCGTAAATCGGTTAGAACGTGGTACGAGGTACGCACGTGTTCGGATAGTCCGACGACTAGATTTACTACCAACATATCCAGGGACCTCATGGGTCACTTCCCGAAGATTCACTGATGACGTATGACTCGAACATGATTAATCTGGGATTAATTACGGCGAGAATTTATCTGGGATAAAATTCTATTAGAAGAGAGAGAACGATTAATTTGGAATTAATCGATAAAATAATATATTCGATATATTAAACGAATTAGATTTCGACGAGGAATTAAAATTAGATTTTAATTCGGGCGAATGAATTAATTTATAATTAATTCGCGAGCGACGTGAATAGTAATTTTGCTAGGCATAATTATTTATTAAATTTGATTTAATTACGTCGCAATGGAAAATTCATTAATTGGGAATTAACAAACTCGAGCCCGGGATGTGTTTACGTGGGTCCACTCAGATTTTGAATTAAAGTGGGGCACAAGTCACATCGTATGTCACTTCAGTGATGGAAGTCTTGTCAACTTTGAGTGATTGACATCTAGTCACTATTGGTGATGGGAATAGTTGGGAGCAATTAATGTAATTTTCCCTCCAAACTTTGTTTTGCTTTTTGGAAAAGCATATACCAAAAATTGGTGAGACTTTTGTATTAGGTTTTTAGAAAACAAAACAAAAAAAAAATTATCAAAAGCTCTCTCTCTCCCCATTTTCTCTCTTTGGCCGAAACTTGCAAGAACAAAAGGGAAATTTTTGTTGCAAAATTTCCAAAGCTAGCACTTAAAGGAATCATACAAGGTGATAGGGAAACCATTCCCAAGAGCTTGGAATCCATATCAAAGCTTGGAGCTTGGACATCACAACTTCAAAAGGAAAGCTTGGAGACTTTCAAAGGAAGCAAAATTTTCGTTATAACCACAACCATCAATTCGTTCATTGTAAGTATGTTTCCGCCATTCTTACTTTTAGTATTCACATTGTTTCATGCTTTATATGATCTTGGATGACCTTAGAACCCAACAACTTCTGCATCACGACGCACAGACGTAATTATCCTACCAACACGTGCAATCATGACATCAGCCTCAGTTCTATTCTGCCGACACACGTCATTGCTTACGTTAGTATCGTGACGCGCAAGCCTTCACGCATCGCGACGCCGAGCCAATATTTATGTCGACAGACACATGTCATCATCTCATCAAAGCTGCGTACACATATCAAGAATCAACGACGCGCCGCGACGTGCAAGCTTCACGCATCGAGACATGTAAACTAAAAATTTGCTTATAAATTGAGGCCTAATTCATTTGAAATTTTCATACCTTCTTCTTGGGATTTCCTTAAGAATACTAAGAAGATTGTATATTGTTTGTTTATTTACAGTTTTCTTGTATTTAATTTTTATTTTAAGCAATAGATCTTTCTTTATTTTACTTTAAAGTATGAGTTGGTAACTTCCCTCTGCTGGGGTGAAAGGTAAAGCTTTTATTATTATAATTTAGATTAATCTCCTTTCTTATAATATATAAACTATCTTAAAACCCGACTTAATGGGATACCACATTTATGGTCGGTTGGACTTAATTAAATTTATTTTAACCTGACTTAATTGGATACCGCCTTTATGGTCGGTTGAAATTAATCAAAAATATGACTTAATCAGGATACCGCCTATATGGTCAGTTGGTAATGTCATGCAAATTTATATTTTATAATAAATGAGATTTCTAAATTAGAATTAATAAAAGTGGATCCTCTAACCCCAATATTTTATTTCATTGTTTATTTTACTTTTTAATTTTCAAGTTTATTTTATGTCATTTTCTTTATTTAAGTTCTTAATAGTCCTAGATATGTGTGGTAACTAAATCCTGTATCTAGGGTTGTGATGAAATCCAATATCACCGGTTTATAAGTTGGTTATTTTATGCCTTGGGTAATATATTGGTTTATTTATTGAGTCTTAGTCTTAATGCTTCTTGTTAACTAGCCATTAATAAGATTGATTTGGTAAACTTAAAATGAACTTGGAAAATTGATTTTAGGTTTAGCCTTAGACTCAATAGCTCACGATCTCACATTGAGGTAAATGGCTCTTTGGTAGATTTTCTTACAAGATAGGAATATACCTGTCGGGCGAGGGTAGCCATAATTGGAACTTAATCTTAATGAATTCACGTAACTTGGTTAACATAGGAATATAGTTAATTGGGTTGCTTTGGGTGTTTGCATCTGACCATCGGAAGAGGCTTTTGCATATTTTCGTGTTCTAATCACTTCATCTTTAAAAGATATTGGAAGGATTCACAACCCTAAATAGATTTATAGTATTGATTTTTCCTTTAATTTATTTTCACATTATTTTATTTACTTGTTTTAGATAAGAATCACCATCCAACCAAAAATCAATCAATTAGGTACTCGTAGACATTTAGATTCAATAAATTAATAGATAAGGTATTAAGTCCTCGTGGGATCGATACATTTTATACTACTTGATCGATACGTACGCTTGCGTAACTTGTGTGTTTACCACCGATCATAAATATTTGTCCTTACTTTTCTTTATAACTTTCTTTTTCTCTTCCAATTTTCCTAGGTGGGTATCCTTAGAACTTTACTATTTTCTTCTGCCTCTTTACTTTTCTGTCTCTGGCTGTTTAAGCTTCTACGCATCTTTTCTTTATTTCTTATAACTTTTTATTCCCACTTCACTAAGTAACTATTCTTTGTACTTGTATTTCCTAGTTTCGTAGCCTAACTTAATCTTGTACTAATAATTCTGAATAATCATGGAATGATTCATAACTAGAGTAAATATTAAGTACTCAATTTTAGAACACATTAACAACTCTGATAATGAACCACTTATAATGCGTTACATATACAATACATGACATTTCATGACTCTGAATGAACTGGACACTGCTTCTAACTTGACCTGGTGGACCACATACCCTAGTGACTGCCTTCAGTAACCATCCTCGGAAGCTCGTCCTCCGATAAACCTGTAAAACAAAGAAACTGGGAATTGAGGGGTTAGATCGTTTGTACGATCTAAGTGAGTGGATGTTTAAAACAAAACTGAGATGCTTTCATAAAAAAATTTAGTTCTAAAACTGAAATTATCACTAGAAAACCATCTTTTCTGTAAAATCTCTTATTGTCTTAAAACGAAACCTTTCTATAAAACTCTTTGTAAAAGTTTTTGTCTCCAAACTCTGAGTCTCTTCTGTGAAACTAGATTTTCTTTCTAAAACTCTTTTATAAACTTTCATTTCTATAAACTGCATCTCTGAAAAACCTTTTCTCTAAACACCTGTCACTAAAAGTCTATCTCTAAAAACCTGATGCATGGGGGCATTATGTATCGCCGTCCCCCCCATACACCTAACTAGAGCCAGAAATGCAAATACATGACATTGGGGCATTACGTATCACAGTCCCCCAAAGAATGCCACTCATGTCCCTGAAACTTGTGGTCTTGAGGCGTTACGTATCGGCATCCCCCAAACCACTGAACTAGAACTGGGGGTGCGGATCTATGTTACCCTCCAAGTTCCGAATCTAAGATCTCGGGGCATCTGCCATCCCTAGTTTTGAACGAGGATCTGGGGGCGTTACGTATCAATGTCCCCTCTCGTCCTCTACATGTACAAATGTGCTCTCTGTCATTTCCATGTCTGAATCAAGTTACATACTGAGGTGAGTTTTTCCCCTATGCCTCGAAAACATAAAACTCATTCTCTGAAAACATCTTCTGCTAAAACATCATTAAACGAAAAGTAACTAAAATCAGATTTTCGCTAACGTCCTATATACTTTTAAATGTAAGTCTTACATTAAAACATTTTAACGAAAAAAAAATCAAGAAAAGAGGTCCACTCACGGTTTTGTAGTCCCGCTAGCCTTACTTCACTTCGCTGAAGTTATTTGGGGTTCCTGCATTGAGTTTTAATTGATAACTTTGATTAGAAAATGGACTGAAGGATACATATAGAAATTAGGCTAAATTTACTTATTGAAGTGGTTGCTATCACTCCCTGGTGTAATATACTTATATCATGATGTAATATATGTATACGAGCTGATACGAGACCCTTATGGTGGTCTCTAACATGCTAAGGTGAAGTTGGACTGATTAAAAATATTTTGGGAAAATTCTGGTCTTCACGTCATGATGCAAGGTCTTGCGCGTCGTAACACGGACCAAACCAGAAACGAGTTCATCAATATTTCTAGTTTACGTCATGACACAAGTCCTTACGCGTCGCGATGGGCGCGATCCAAAATCAATTCTTCACCAATTTTCCAGTACGCGTTGTGACGCGTGGCCAAAATCCAAGGCCTAAACTAGATTTTTCATGTCTAGTTACCAAAATACACTCCCATACTTTTATACAACAACTTTTACATAACCCACTCTTTAAACCTCCATGTTTACACATCATATATCATCATCAAAGCAACCCTTAAATTTCTCATATCTCAACTTATTCAAAATATAAAATCTCCATAAACTTGGTCACTTTCTTAATATAATGTTTTCTTGTTTATTGTTTACCTAAATGGAATCCCTCCCATGCCAAGAATACTAATATAGCATTAGTTAATCAAAACCCTACCAATTCAAGTTTGGGTCAAGCCTTCTTACCTTAACAATATTGGTTCTTCTGCATCTTCCAAGCTTTCTAAGCCTATTGCTTCTATTCTTAGCTTGATATGGGAATATTTTATTTGATTCCCCTTTCTTTTATTCTCCGTTTTTCTCCTTTCTTCTTCTTATTCTTCCTCTCATCTTCTTCCTCTCTATCACATTTTTCCTCATCTTCATTTTCTCTTATGAAAGTATGAATAGTACCACATATATATACTAGGGCTTGTTTGATATTTTTGTGTATAATTTTATGAAATACAATTAGAAAAATTGAGAAGTTTTGAGAATTATCTAGACTAATCCTCATGTACTATTTGTTGGGAAGCGGCCGCGAGTGCGCAGCGGAAAATCAAGATAATTAAATTATGATGCCGCTATCCCTTTGCCCAATACCCATTTGTTTTGATTATTCTACAAGCCTAAGCATGTTACTATATATTCTAAGCATAAAAAATCATAAAATATGCAAAGAACATAAACTTAAACATGCTAACTATCATAAGAACTCTAATTAAAATAAAGAAAGAAAAAGACTTACTTGAACCGAAGACTCCTCCAGTCCTCCCTCCAACCTAGAAGCTTTTCTCGAACTCAGCAAGCTTTTCCACGGTCCAAAGAGCCACCCAAGTGTGTGGCCTCCAAAGATGCACACACCAAAGCCAAAACTAAACGGCAAGACTACGCCTTGAGTGCATGGGCATTTTGCCCTTGGTGCTAGCCTAGGCAAATACCTCAAAACTTTTAACTTGAGGTTCCTCTAGTCAATTAGACTTAAGGATCCTCAAAATCAGTTGCTTACTCTTAAACTTTAGAGTTGCTCACTTTTATAAACCCAAGATATGAAAGATTTGTTGCAAAAATTTGAAAAGAATTCTTTGGGTTTATATAGGTGCTCCAAAGACAACAAAATTAATTAAGAATTTGATATGGGATAAAAGCTAATTTAATCTTAGCCATTGGATCTTAATTTAGTGGTTTAATGAGATTATAAAACCCTAATAAGAGTTTGGGCCGAATTGGAATTCAAAACAAATAACAAATAAAAAAAAATTAATATTCATATTATTATTCACGTTACTACTCACATTACTTTATTTATTTATTTATTCCAATTCCCAAAGTACCCCTATCGTCATTCACCAATCCTTAAGCCACTATGGAACCACATAAATGATCTGTTCAATAATTAAACACATTGAACCATTTATGAATAATTCCTACAACAATCATATATGCTATTAAATTTGTATTGTGCACTGTTAACCATTGATTTCGACTTTGTTGTGTGTGACCTTTTGGGTTCCCCTCAAGTTGGACATGAAATGAATCGTGATAATTTAATCGAACATAAATTATCCTCCGATCAGATGGTAGTTCGATTTCAATGACCAAGGTTGACATCTAGCAACATGCCAATGCCCCAAAATGAGAAGGAAATATATATACTCATTTTGTATGCGATTTACATATGATACGGTCATTCGCCTCACTGTATCCCCACCGTTTGACCTAGGGTATGGAAAATGTCTACCTATATAGTCAAAATTATGATGTTGATAGTGTCATGAATCAGGTTAACCCAAGAATCTCACATAATTCTTCCGCTGCGGCCACAGTCTCAAGCACTGATCACACATATCAACCCGCGAACTAGAATACTACTCTTATAGACTCATCCTCATGTACTATTTGTTGGGAAGCGGCTGCGAGTGCGCAGCGGAAAATCAAGATAATTAAATTATGATGCCGCTATCTCTTTGCCCAATACCCATTTGTTTTGATTATTCTACAAGCCTAAGCATGTTACTATATATTCTAAGCATAAAAACTCATAAAATATGCAAAGAACATAAACCTAAACATGTTAACTATCATAAGAACTCTAATTAAAATAAAGAAAGAAAAAGACTTACTTGAACCGAAGACTCCTCCAGTCCTCCCTCCAATCTACAAGCGTTTCTCGAACTCAGCAAGCTCTTCCACGTTCCAAAGAGCCACCCAAGTGTGTGGCCTCCAAAGATGCACACACCAAAGCCAAAACTCAACGGCAAGACTACGCCTTGAGTGCATGGGAATTTTGCCCTTGGTGCTAGCCTAGGAAAATACCTCAAAACTTTTAACTTGAGGTTCCTCTAGTCAGTTAGACTTAAGGATCCTCAAAATCAGTTGCTTACTCTTAAACTTTAGAGTTGCTCACTTATATAAACCCAAGATATGAAAGATTTGTTGCAAAAATTTGAAAAGAATTCTTTGGATTTATATAGGTGCTCCAAAGACAACAAAATTAATTAAGAAATTGATATGGGATAAAAGCTAATTTAATCTTAGCCATTGGATCTTAATTTAGTGGTTTAATGAGATTATAAAACCCTAATAAGAGTTTGGGCCGAATT
>SKCR01022234.1:0-14937 GCA_019454045.1 Zanthoxylum bungeanum
AGCAGTATGTCACTGACTTAGAGATCGATCTGTCACTCCGTGATATAGAGAATGTTTAAGCAGAAAGCGGAGGAGAATTTTAAGGAGTATGTGGACCGGTGGATGCGGGTCAATTATTGAAGATGCAGACTAGGCCTTCGGAGAAGGATCAGATTAAGATGATTATCAAGGCACCAAGCCCTCCATTTACAGCAAGTTGAGGATGATGACCTCCATGATTGCAGACTTTCGGCAGTTGAGGGAAACTGTCATGGATATTGAGGAAGAGGAGGCTGAGAACATAAAAATTGAACATAAAATTCTATGGTTTGAACAGGAGGCCCATTGGGGGAACATCGGAGCAAAGCCTGTTTGCTGAGATTGCCGATACCGGAACCGACAGTTTTCCAACTTGGGAAGGCCCCTGTCCAAGGTGCTAGAGAAACTGAAGAGGCAAGGGATCTTAAAACCCTTGGAAGCCAACCATTACCCAATCCCTTACCATCACATTATAACCTAAGCCTTACTGTCACTTTCACCAACAAAAAAGGCCATGGCACTGACAAGTTGCCCGACTCCGCCATGAAATCCAGACCTGATAGACTCCAAGAAAATACCTGACCCAGAAACAGAACAACCTAACACACACAGAAGAAACCCCTTACCCCAATTACCGTGCAGTACCACCACCAGCGCTATGATCAATTCTGGCCTTCGAGAAGACCTTGTCCTAAATCCTTTCACCCTCAAGCCTTTTGCCTGGGAATCTGGGATAGTGCTAGTGAAGATGAGACTGAGCAGGGGAAAAACTTTGGTTGATTTCTCTAGCAGTGACGAGGAAGAAGTAAGGGGAATGACACGCAGTGGTCGTTTTTACAATGATGTGGCGGAGAAGGGTAATGAAGTTTTGACAGATGGTAGAGAAGTGGTTGAGAATGCAGAAAACACTGAGGGGGATATAGTGCTGAGGCAATTGAGGAAGACTACGAGCACAAGTGAGTATCTGGGAACTGTTATGGCATCTCGGGAGCATAGGCAGGCTATGGTTGAGGCCTTGAGCAAGATTGTGGTATCGGGAAGACGCCAACCTTGCAATGTTTGTTGGGTCAGTTCAGAAAAGAAGCTTTGCAGATATCTTTTTCTGAGGATGAACTCCCGGCGGAAGGAAGAAATCATAACATGCTTTATTTATCAGGGCCGAGGTGAGGGCAAAGAACTTCATGTGTAATGGTGGATGACGGTTCGTCCATCAATGTGTGCCCGTTGAAAATTCTGGCAAGATTAGGTATGAAAGCAACAGACTTGGACCTCTCCAGCATGACTATTAAGGCTTATGATGAAGTAAAAGGGGGGTTGATGGTACTTTTATGGCTATGGTCAAGGTAGGGCCAATTGAAGATGAGGTTGAGTTCACAGTGCTAGACATCCCAAGCCACTTTTGCCTTATTGTTGGGAATGCCTTGGTTTCATAAACTTGGAGGCGTGCCTTCCACTTTGCATCAGATGATCAAGTTCCCGTATGAGGGAGAAGTTGTTACTATCCGGGCTGAGGTAGATAATTTCGTTGGCTGCCTTGGAGATACAACCTTTCACAAGGTTTCAGGTGTTCAGCTACTTTTGAGGAATGGGTGGATCCTAGGGTGGCTAGGATCATGGAGAAAATGAAGTTTGAGCCCGGTAAAGGTTCGAAATTGCCAGATTTCAGAGGACAAACCACTCGGAAAGGTTTAGGGTACAGATCTGATGAAGAAAAGCCAAAGGTCAAGAAAAAAGGCCTGAAACTGATGGAATGTTTGTGAAAGCTTCAGGATATCAAGGGGAGCCTGAACTGTGGAAGTTAATGGGTTGTGTGGTACCTGGATTTGAGATCTTCCAGATTTGTTGGGTGAGAAACCGCTGATTAAAGAAACTGTGGAAGCAGAGAATTGGGAAGAAGAATTGATGAAGTTGGAGAGCCCTGACTTGGGAGAGGATGAAAAGCCTGAGGAAGACCTGGTTGCCAGAGGAAGAAGTGTCTATAGATGATGAAGACATTTACCTTCCTGATTTTTTTGAATGTACTTCCGCATTATCCAATAATAAAGACATTTCTTTTGCTTACTTGCCTGAGTCATTTCCATTTACTCTGCACGAATCAAGCATATTTGATATCAGTTCGGCCAGAACTACTGCATTTAACTTGGCACACTTGAGAACCCCAAGGAAAATCTGATTGCAAGTGAAGTTACCTCTGAAGAGAGGACAAAAACTAGAAGAAGTGTTGGTCAGATATGCCAAAGTATTTGCTTGGTCCTATGAGGACATGCCTGGGGTAGACAGAACATATTGCCCAGCACACAATACCAACTTATCCGAATATGAGACCATATAAAACAGAAACTCCGACGGATGAGACCAGAATGGGCTGAGAAAGTCAGAGAAGAGGTAAGAAACAGATAGATGTGGGGTTCCTGGAGAGCAGTTAAAGTATCCTGATGGTTGGCTAATATAGTACCGGGTGCCGAAGAAAGACGGGAAGGTCAGAATGTGTGTAGACTACAGAGATCTCAACAAGGCTTGTCCGAAAGATGATTTTCCTCTGCCGCATATAGATGTTTTGGTTGATAGTGCGGCTTTTTATCTGCTATATATTCATTTACAGATGGGTTTTCAGGTTACAATCAGGTTCTCATGGCTGAGGAAGATAAACATAAGACTGCATTTGTTACTGAGTGAGTTACTTATTGTTACAAGGTAATGCCGTTTGGGCTTAAGAATGAGAGGAGCTACTTATCAGCGGATGGCCACTACATTATTCCACGACTTGATGCACAAAGAGATTGAGGTGTATGTGGATGACATGATGGTGAAATCAGAGACACGGGTTGGGCATATTGAAGCACTGTAAAGGTTCCTTCAGAGGGTTGACAGATACAACCTGCGGCTAAATCCCAAGAATGTGTGTTTGGGGTGACATCAGGGAAATTGCTTGGTCATACAGTGGGGATGGGGGAATAGAGGTAGACTCCGAAAAGATCAAGGCAATCACGAAATGCCTGCACCGAAGACAGAGAAAGAAGTCAGAGCATTCTTGGGGAAGATTTAGTACATCAGTCGGTTCATTGCTAAGTTGACAATCGGTATGTGAGCCTATCTTCAAACTGTTGAGAAAAGATCAGCCAGTGAGATGGAATGAACAGTGTCAGACAGCCTTCGACAGAATCAGAGAGTACTTGGTAAAGCCACCTGTATTGAAACCTCCGAGACCGGGCAGACCTTTGATATTGTATTTTGGCTATATAATCAGAAGCACTAGGGGTATTGATGGTACAGGCAGATGAGACAGGGGTAGAACATGCAGTCTATTATCTGAGTAAGAAGATGCTCCCGTATGAGGCTCGATATCAGGAAGTTGAGAAGATCTGTCTTGCAGTGGTATGGGCTTCCAAAAATTGCGACATTACTTCCAGTCATACAGAGCTCCAGGTAGTGGCAAATGAGAATCCTCTGAAGTATCTTCATTCAGTGCCTTCACTAGTGGGAAAATTGGGCATATGGTTGGTATTGTTGACATAGTTTGACATTGAGTATCTCACCTCCAAGTGATCAAAGGGCGAGCAGTAGCGTAGCGGGTTTTCTGGCAATGCAACCTGTTGAGGGGGATCAGTATAAGTTCGAATTTCCAGATGAAGAGATCCAAGCAATACACAGTTCAGAGATGGAAGATGTACTTTGACGGAGCGGTGAATAACAAGGGAGCCGGAATCGGGATCGTGATAGTAACCCCCGAGGGAGAGACTTTACCTTTGGCCAAGAGGTTGACATTCAGAGTGACTAATAACATGGCCGAGTATGAAGCATGTGCTTTCGGTTTGACAGCATTGATAGCCTTGAAGGCCGGGAGTGAGTGTGGAAGTCTACGGAGATTCTATGTTGGTGGTCCAGCAGATGCGAGGAGAATGGGAATTGAAAGAAGAACGGTTGAAACCTTACCTTTTCACCTTAGAAAGTTGGCACAGGTTATCCCCGCTGCAGTGAAGTTTCAGCACTTACCGAGAGAAGAGAATCAGATGGCAGATGCATTGGCTACACTTGCAGCGACTTGGGAAAATCCAGAAAAGTTAGTGATGAGACCGTTGATACTGACAACAGCAAGCAAAACCTGTTTATGAGATAAAAAGAATTCTGGAAAGTTGAGTCGACGACGGTCGTAAACCTTGGTATTATGACATTCAGAGGTATCTGGAACATGGTGAACTCCCGGAAGGGTAGGCAGAAAAGACAGAATAGCCATTCAGAAGTTAGCTCCCAGTATGTGATTCTAAAAGGGGAACTGTACAAGAGGCAAGCAAACGGTATTTGCAGTTGAATGTGTGAGAAAGGGAAGAAGCTCAGCATATAATGGAAGAAATACACGCCCGGGGAATGTGGTCCGCACATGAACGGGTTTGAATCTGTCCCGCAAGATAGTGAGACAAGGTTTTTTATTGGTCAACCATGGAGACAGATGCGCGACGATGGATGGGAAGCACTGTCATGACTGTCAAGCACACGGTAATTTGAATCACTTACCGCACACAGAGATTGCACGGTGTGTCAGAGCCCTGAGCCCTTTCCTTCTCAGCATGGGGAATCGATATTATGATTGGGAAATTCGACCGAATGCATCAAATGGGCATCGCTTCATAGTAGTGGGCGGTAGATTACTTCTCGAAGTGGGTGGAAGCCGAATCATTCCGCAATGTTACAGCAAAGCAGATGGCAAGTTTATAGCTCGGAATCTCATTTGTCGGTATGGTATGCCGCATCATGTAGTGACAGACAACGGGGTTCAGTTTCAAGGAGAGACGAAGGCAATGTTACAGAGGTATGGGATAGGCCACCACAAGTCATCACCATACAGGCCGCAGGCAAATGGGGCAGCAGTTGAGGCAGCCAACAAGACTATAAAGACGATTCTAGCCAAGATGACAGAAAAATTGCAGAGATTGGGCCGAGAAATTACCGTATGCTTTGTGGGGGTACAGAACATCAGTGAGAACAACAACAGGGGCCATACCTTACTCTTTGGTCTATGGAATGGAAGCAGTATTGCCGGTAGAAGTGGAAATACAGTCTATGAGGGTATTAACAGAGGCAGAATTGCCGGAACAGGATTGGGCCGCACAGAGGTTTGATCAGTTAGCACTATTGGATGAGAAAAGAACGAAGTCTTTGTATCACATGCAGCTGTATCAGAAGAGACTAGCTCGGGCATTCAACAAGAAAGTGCGTCCTACCAAGATCAGAAAGGGTGATTTGGTACTTAAGCAGTCGAGGACGTCGACGACAGATCCGAGAGGAAAATTCAGACCAAATTGGGAAGGACCTTACATAGTGCAGAAGGTAGAAGTAATGGAAAAATGGAGCAGTGAAGCTATCAGACTTGGAAGGAAACGAGTTCACCGAGCTGATCAACGTAGACAGATTGAAGCAATACTTTGCCTGAGGGGGAGAAGACCGAGCTGTTACCACGGGAATTAGCAGAAGACCTAACCCAACGGAATAAGAAAATCATTCATGTAACACGTAACATTGCATTCTCTTCGTGTTTGTTTCTGTTTTGTGTTCGCAGGTTCGAAGAAAGGAGAAAGCGGCAGAAATGAGCCAAGCAGCATCAACGAAATTTCAGTTTTTGGGATGATTCCCAAGGGGCAAGGCCCATATCAGCTTGGGGGCGAGGCCCATATCATGTCATCTCCGGGTATGGAGACATCATCAATTCGAGGGCGAGGTCCCTATGTCCCTATAGTCGCGGTGTTGGGTCGAGGTGCCCCCGTTGTCAGTTGTAGTTCAGGGTCGAGGTGCCCAAGGTCGAGGTGGTACCACTACATCATCAGTTCGAGGGCGAGGTCCCTATAGTCAGCGGTGTTGGGTCGAGGTGCCCAGGGTCGAGGTGCCCCCGTTGTCAGTTGTAGTTCCGGGTCGAGGGTGCCAGGGTCGAGGTGCCCCCGTTGCCAGATACAGTTATTGGATGCGTCCCAGGATCGAGGTCCACTGCAGCACCAACTCAGCTCGAGGCAGCAGCCGAGCCAGGTAAGTGAAAATGCATTGCATAACTTTGATAGGATTGTTCAAAGTCACACACTGCACAAGTCCCATCAAAGTGGGGGCGACTGTAGGCATTGCATTTTTCGCATGTGAAACCCGATGATGAGTCTCAGTTGGAGGCACTACCTTTTTAGCTAAGGATATTGCGGGAAACGGAGGTCGGAAGGGGAAATTCAGAATAAGTACGTCATATAGTTCATTTCACAAGTTCACTGTCTTTGTTAGTGCTGCATTCGTTACTTCGTTCGAACGTCAGGCAGATTGCGGACGTTCGTGCCGCGTTAGAATTGGCATTCGAACGGAGTCGGTATTTATGGTTTTGCTGCTAGCCTCGCACCCCAGCCCAATTAGCCCCCTAAAGCCCATAAAACACATCCCAATTTAATTAAATTAAACATTAAATATTAAATAAAATATTTAAACCATTTACCAATTTAAATAAAACACAAAATATAATCATACCTAATAAGATAAATCAAATATATTAAACTTCCTAACTAAATAAATCACATACTAAATTAAAAAGATGTCATGCCTAATTAAAATCAATCATAACCAATCAAATATATTGTATTCCTAATCTAGCCAAGACATGTCCCCCAATCAAATCCATTGCTTTCCTTGTCTAATACTAAATCATATCCTAATTGAATGCACCAAATCCCTTCCTTGTGAGACAAGGTGAAGCCCTAGCCCTTCTCTATATAAACAACCCCTAACCTAGCCACCCCTCCTCTCGAAATCTCTCTAGCTCATACACTACTCACACGCAAGTCACAGCAAGAAACCTTAAGACATCACACGCCAATCACAAGAAAGATAGTAAATCATTCCCTTCACTGGAGATCAAGGGGAGCCTGAACCTGTGGAAGTTAATGGGATTGTGGTACCTGGATTTGAGATCTTCCAGGATTTGTTGGGTGAGAAACCGCTGATTAAAGAAACTGTGGAAGCAGAGAATTGGGAAGAAGAATTGATGAAGTTGGAGAGCCTGACTTTGGGAGAGGATGAAAAGCCTGAGGAAGACCTGGTTGCAGAGGAAGAAGTGTCTATAGATGATGAAGACATTTACCTTCCTGATTTTTTTGAATGTACTTCCGCATTATCCAATAATAAAGACATTTCTTTTGCTTACTTGCCTGAGTCATTTCCATTTACTCTGCACGAATCAAGCATATTTGATATCAGTTCGGCCAGAACTACTGCATTTAACTTGGGCACACTTGAGAACCCCAAGGAAATTCTGATTGCAAGTGAAGTTACCTCTGAAGAGAGGACAAAACTAGAAGAAGTGTTGGTCAGATATGCCAAAGTATTTGCTTGGTCCTATGAGGACATGCCTGGGGTAGACAGAACATTGCCCAACACACAATACCAACTTATCCGAATATGAGCCATAAAACAGAAACTCCGACGGATGAGACCAGAATGGGCTGAGAAAGTCAGAGAAGAGGTTAAGAAACAGATAGATGTGGGGTTCCTGGAAGTAGTAAAGTATCCTGAATGGTTGGCTAATATAGTACCGGTGCCGAAGAAAGACGGGAAGGTCAGAATGTGTGTAGACTACAGAGATCTCAACAAGGCTTGTCCGAAAGATGATTTTCCTCTGCCGCATATAGATGTTTTGGTTGATAGTGCGGCTTTATCTGCTATATATTCATTTACAGATGGGTTTTCAGGTTACAATCAGGTTCTCATGGCTGAGGAAGATAAACATAAGACTGCATTTGTTACTGAGTGAGGTACTTATTGTTACAAGGTAATGCCGTTTGGGCTTAAGAATGCAGGAGCTACTTATCAGCGGATGGCCACTACATTATTCCACGACTTGATGCACAAAGAGATTGAGGTGTATGTGGATGACATGATGGTGAAATCAGAGACAAGGTTGGGCATATTGAAGCACTGGAAAGGTTCCTTCAGAGGTTGACAGATACAACCTGCGGCTAAATCCCAAGAAATGTGTGTTGGGGTGACATCAGGGAAATTGCTTGGTCATACAGTGGGGATGGGTGGAATAGAGGTAGACTCCGAAAAGATCAAGGCAATCACAGAAATGCCTGCACCGAAGACAGAGAAAGAAGTCAGAGCATTCTTGGGGAAGATTCAGTACATCAGTCGGTTCATTGCTAAGTTGACATCGGTATGTGAGCCTATCTTCAAACTGTTGAGAAAAGATCAGCCAGTGAGATGGAATGAACAGTGTCAGACAGCCTTCGACAGAATCAGAGAGTACTTGGTAAAGCCACCTGTATTGAAACCTCCGAGACCGGGCAGACCTTTGATATTGTATTTGGCTATAGAATCAGAAGCACTGGGGGCTATGATGGTACAGGCAGATGAGACAGGGGTATAGAACATGCAGTCTATTATCTGAGTAAGAAGATGCTCCCGTATGAGGCTCGATATCAGGAAGTTGAGAAGATCTGTCTTGCAGTGGTATGGGCTTCCAGAAAATTGCGACATTACTTCCAGTCATACAAGATCCAGGTAGTGGCAAAGGAGAATCCTCTGAAGTATCTTCATTCAGTGCCTTCACTAGTGGGAAAATTGGGCAGATGGTTGGTATTGTTGACAGAGTTTGACATTGAGTATCTCACCTCCAAAGTGATCAAAGGGCGAGCAGTAGCAGAGTTTCTGGCAATGCAACCTGTTGAGGGGGATCAGTATAAGTTCGAATTTCCAGATGAAGAGATCCAAGCAATAACAGTTCAGAGATGGAAGATGTACTTTGACGGAGCGGTGAATAACAAGGGAGCCGGAATCGGGATCGTGATAGTAACCCCCGAGGGAGAGACTTTGCCTTTGGCCAAGAGGTTGACATTCAGAGTGACTAATAACATGGCCGAGTATGAAGCATGTGCTTTTGGTTTGACAGCATTGATAGCCTTGAAGGCCGGGAGTGTGGAAGTCTACGGAGATTCTATGTTGGTAGTCCAGCAGATGCGAGGAGAATGGGAATTGAAAGAAGAACGGTTGAAACCTTACCTTTTTCACCTCAGAAAGTTGGCACAGGTTATCCCCGAGTGTAAGTTTCAGCACTTACCGAGAGAAGAGAATCAGATGGCAGATGCATTGGCTACACTTGCAGCGACTTGGGAAAATCCAGAAAAGTTAGTGATGAGACCGTTGATACTGACAACAGCAAGCAAACCTGTTTATGAGATAGAAAGAATTCTGGAAGTTGAGGTCGACGACGGTAAACTTGGTATTATGACATTCAGAGGTATCTGGAACATGGTGAACTCCCGGAAGGGGCAGGCAGAAAAGACAGAATAGCCATTCAGAAGTTAGCTTCCCAGTATGTGATTTGAAAGGGGAACTGTACAAGAGGCAAGCAAACGGTATTCAGTTGAAGTGTTTGAGAAAGGAAGAAGCTCAGCATGTAATGGAAGAAATACACGCCGGGGTATGTGGTCCGCACATGAACGGGTTGAATCTGTCCCGCAAGATAGTGAGACAAGGTTTTTATTGGTCAACCATGGAAACAGATTGCGCGAAGATGGTGAAGCACTGTCATGACTGTCAAGCACATGGTAATTTGAATCACTTACCGCACACAGAGTTGCACGGGTTGTCAGAGCCGTGGCCTTTCTCAGCATGGGGAATCGATATGATTGGGGAAATTCGACCGAATGCATCAAATGGGCATCGCTTCATAGTAGTGGCGGTAGATTACTTCTCGAAGTGGGTGGAAGCCGAATCATTCCGCAATGTTACAGCAAAGCAGATGGCAAAGTTTATAGCTCGGAACCTCATTTGTCGGTATGGTATGCCGCATCATGTAGTGACAGACAACGGGGTTCAGTTTCAAGGAGAGACGAAGGCAATGTTACAGAGGTATGGGATAGGCCACCACAAGTCATCACCATACAGGCCGCAGGCAAATGGGGCAGTTGAGGCAGCCAACAAGACTATAAAGACGATTCTAGCCAAGATGACAGAAAATTGCAGAGATTGGGCCGAGAAATTACCGTATGCTTTGTGGGGGTACAGAACATCAGTGAGAAACAACAGGGGCCACACCTTACTCTTTGGTCTATGGAATGGAAGCAGTATTGCCGGTACAAGTGGAAATACAGTCTATGAGGGTATTAACAGAGGCAGAATTGCCGGAACAGGATTGGGCCGCACAGAGGTTTGATCAGTTAGCACTATTGGATGAGAAAAGAACGAAGTCTTTGTATCACATGCAGCTGTATCAGAAGAGACTAGCTCGGGCATTCAACAAGAAAGTGCGTCCTACCAAGATCAGAAAGGGTGATTTGGTACTTAAGCAGTCGAGGCCGTCGACGACAGATCCGAGAGGAAAATTCAGACCAAATTGGGAAGGACCTTACATAGTGCAGAAGGTAATGGGAAATGGAGCAGTGAAGCTATCAGACTTGGAAGGAAACGAGTTCACCGAGCCGATCAACGTAGACAGATTGAAGCAATACTTTGCCTGAGGGGGAGAAGACCGAGCAGTTACCACGGGATTAGCAGAAGACCTAACCCAACGGAATAAGAAAATCATTCATGCATACACGTAACATTGCATTCTCTTCGTGTTTGTTTCTGTTTTGTGTTCGCAGGTTCGAAGAAAGGAGAAAGCGGCAGAAATGAGCCAAGCAGCGTCAACGAATTTCAGTTTTTGGGATGATTCCCAAGGGGCGAGGCCCATATCAGCTTGGGGGCGAGGCCCATATCATGTCATCTCCGGGATGGAGACATCATCAATTCGAGGGCGAGGTCCCTATAGTCAGCGGTGTTGGGTCGAGGTGCCCCCGTTGTCAGTTGTAGTTCCGGGTCGAGGTGCCCAAGGTCGAGGTACACACTACATCATCAGTTCGAGGGCGAGGTCCCTATAGTCAGCGGTGTTGGGTCGAGGTGCCCAGGGTCGAGGTGCCCCCGTTGTCAGTTGTAGTTCCGGGTCGAGGTGCCCAGGGTCGAGGTGCCCCCGTTGCCAGATACAGTTATTGGGATGCGTCCCAGGATCGAGGTCCACTGCAGCACCAACTCAGCTCGAGGCAGCAGCCGAGCCAGGTAAGTGAAAATGCATTGCATAACTTTGATAGGATTGTTCAAAGTCACACACTGCACAAGTCCCATCAAAGTGGGGGCGACTGTAGGCATTGCATTTTTCGCATGTGAAACCCGATGATGAGTCTCAGTTGGAGGCACTACCTTTTTAGCTAAGGATATTGCGGGAAACGGAGGTCGGAAGGGGAAATTCAGAATAAGTACGTCATCTAGTTCATTTCACAAGTTCACTGTCTTCGTTAGTGCTGCGTTCGTTACTTCGTTCGAACGTCAGGCAGATTGCGGACGTTCGTGCCGCGTTCGAATTGGCGTTCGAACGGAGTCGGTATTTCTGGTTTTGCTGCTAGCCTCGCACCCCAGCCCAATTAGCCCCCCAAAGCCCATAAAACACATCCCAATTTAATTAAATTAAACATTAAATATTAAATAAAATATTTAAACCATTTACCAATTTAAATAAAACACAAAATATAATCATACCTAATAAGATAAATCAAATATATTAACTTCCTAACTAAACAAATCACATACTAAATTAAAAAGATGTCATGCCTAATTAAAATCAATCATAACCAATCAAATATATTGTATTCCTAATCTAGCCAAGACATGTCCCCCAATCAAATCCATTGCTTTCCTTGTCTAATACTAAATCATATCCTAATTGAATGCACCAAATCCCTTCCTTGTGAGACAAGGTGAAGCCCTAGCCCTTCTCTATATAAACAACCCCTAACCTAGCCACCCCTCCTCTCGAAATCTCTCTAGCTCATACACTACTCACACGCAAGTCACAGCAAGAAACCTTAAGACATCACACGCCAATCACAAGAAAGATAGTAAATCATTCCCTTCATCCTTACCCCCACACCATCGAAAATACAGTAGCCATTCACACCCCTAATCACCACCAAAAATCAGCCCCATAAACCTCCACACATCACCGAAAATCACACCAAACACAGCAGCCCAAAATCCCTTAAAACAACAACATAAATCATACTTATAATCCTTGAAATAACCACACAAAACCACACTAAAAGAACCACGAAAAATACCCGAAACAGTCCACTAAAACAGTAAGCAGAAATACAGAGGAAACGGCAGTGAAACCACAAGGAAACAGCAGCAAAATGGAGTCGAAATAGTAGCTTGAGTGGCCGAACAGCGAAGGAAAAGGCAAACCAGTGAACCAGAAAAGTTACGGAGCTTTACCCCTTCCGATCTTCGTGAAACGCGAGTCCGAGAGACGGCTTAAAAGGTTAGACCTGAGGGTACTTCCCACACTCATCTTCATTTGATTTTTTTATTTATTTTGACTGTGTTTTACCTATTCATGGAATATTGTTTGTGTATGATGTGTGTTGTGGGTATTGGATGAATGGAAGAGTGTCGTCTCTTGTGGTATATAGGATGGAAACCCAGACGTAAATTCCGTAGCCGAATCCGAATGGACGGTAGTGCGGTCTGTACTTGGGATACAACTCCACGTACCACTTGAGTAAACGACACCTTCTTTTGTTTCATGTTGGATTGATTTATCTATGTTTTTCGTTACTTGAATTCTGCATGTTGCTTATTTATGTATGATTCAATCGAGCGCATGGGCTTAGTAAGTGAACGAAAGATCCCCTATGGGGAGGGTTAAAGCCCTTTACCACGATGCTTCATCGCGCCGGTTGATGTGTGTTCGGTTGAATGCAAGACACGTTCAATCGGGCATACTAGTTTGATATTATTGCTTTCAATTCTTTGTTTGCATGATTCAATCGAGCGCATGGGCTTAGTAAGTGGAACGAAGATCCCCTATGGGGAAGGGTTAAAGCCCTTTACCACGATGCTTCGCCGCGCCGGTTGATGTGTGTTCGGTTGAATGCAAGACACGTTCAATCGGGCATACTAGTTTGATATTATTGCTTTCAATTCTATGTATGCATGATTCAATCGAGCGCATGGGCTTAGTAAGTGGATTGAAAGATCCCCTACGGGGAGGGGTTAAAGCCCTCTACCACGATGCTTTGCCGCGCCGATTGATGTGTTCGGTTGAATGCAAGATACGTTCAATCGGACATGGTGAGCTTGACATGGTTGTCTTTATTCTTTGTGTTACATGCATCAGGTCTGGTTCCGTTCGAACGCGTTCTCGAACGCTACACGAACGCGAACCTTCTGTTTACCGTTCGAACGCGTTCTCGAACGCTACGTGAACGCACAAGCACTTTCTCAGTCTTATCATGCATCAGGTCTGGTTCCGTTCGAACGCGTTATCAAACGCCATACGAACTCGAACCTTTTGTTTACCGTTCGAACGCGTTTACGAACGCTACACGAACGCGAACACACTGAACTGAGACATATTCATCACATGCCATGTATAATTGTTTCTTAGGTGATTTTTTTTTATGAAATCCCATATAGTCATTCTTATCTTTGCGCACATCATAATGAAAAACATGTTTATTCCATTATTTGTGTCATTTGCCTTAGTCTTGATTTAACGCATTACGATTCATACACCTATGTCATGATGACTTTGGAGTAGTATTTCTTGTGGTATATAGGATGGAAACCCAGACGTAAATTCCGTAGCCGATTCCGAATGGACGGTAATGCGGTCTGTACTTGGGATACAATTCCATGTATCACTTGGAAAAGTGCTCACATGTTTGCTTGTACGGTTATTATGTATGCTTGTGTTTTTTTGTGAATGTGATATGTTGAATGAAGTTGTATGTTCGTTGTTACTTTGAGGTATTTCCAAGCATGCAATCTTAGATGTGAGATATATGTGAAATGTATGTATGAGTTTTATTTTGTATATGTGAATTTAGAAGCATGATACCCTTGGAAATAAGTGCAATCTTAGCATGCAATCTTAGATTGTGAGATATATGTGAAATGTATGTATGAGTTTTATTTTGTATATGTGAATTTAGAAGCATGATACCCTTGGAAATAAGTGTTATTTAAGCCTGATTAAATTATTACATAAATCATTTTATTACAAGTGACATAAGTAAGGGACCATTCCGAACCCAACGGTTTGAGGTCTCCCTTGCGAGGGGTGGAGTGAGTGCGGCCTTAAATCTCATTTTCCCGGTTCACACCGGGTGGCGACTCCATTACTCTCCGGTTTAGTCCCTCGTGGCTACTCCGTACTCCCAACTAGGCCGCGAGCCTAGGACAACATGTGTCGCCAGTTCCGTGTTCCCACAACGTGGATGGTTGTCAAATATTGTCCCAGTTAGGAAAAAGAATGGAAAGATAAGGATTTGTATAGATTTCAGAAATTTAAACCTGACAACACCCAATGATCAATACCCAATGCTAACAGTATATTCCCTAGTGGATTCAACGGCAGGGTATCATGTATACTCGTTTATGGATGGGTATGCGGGCTATTATCAGATTTACATCGCCGAATATGATGTACATAAGACGGCCTTTAGATGCCCAGGTTCCCTAGGGTGTTATGAATGGGCGGTCATGTCATTCGGCCTGAAAAATACTGGTGCCACTTATCAGCGGGCTATGAACTTGATCTTTCATGACATGATTGATGAATTCATAGAAGTCTATGTGGACGATATAGTGGCTAAATCCGTGACTATGGACGAACATTTTGGCCATTTATCAACGACCTTCGAACGAATGAGAAAATTTAAACTAAGACTGAACCCTGCCAAATGTGCCTTCGGGGTGTGCGCATGGAATTCCTAGGGTTTCTAGTACACCAACGGGGAATTGAGATCGACACCAATAAGTCTCGGGCAATCACTGAAGCTATGCCACCCCGAAATAAAAAAGAGTTGCAGAGGTTTTTAGGGCAAATTAACTTTTAAGACGATTCATCTCCAACTGTGCAGG
>SKCR01022235.1:0-15271 GCA_019454045.1 Zanthoxylum bungeanum
CGCTTGAACTGTACAACGTTGAAGATTTTATGATTTTCTTTGTGTGTTTCTTGACGATACTCGAGAAATGGGTTAGTGTCAAAACCTTTAAAAGAACTTTTCTTCACTGCCAGAACTGCTCCGGATCTAATTGACCAAATCTTAGCTTATGAACCACAAATTGACCATATCCTTTCAAAGATAAATTGGTCCGAGGACGATCGTGGTAAGAGGCGTCGGATTAATTGGATCTTAACCTTTAATTTTCGTGTAGAATTTCAGCTAACCAGGTACTATCTTCTAAACTCTTCTTCAACTGTTTAAGACATTGGGGACAATGTCTCATTTAGGTTTAAGGGAGGGAATTAGTTGATTAGTATCTTGTTTTTAGTTGTGTGTTATTTTTATTTTTAGTCCAAAATTTTTCGAAAAATACAAAAAAACTTGAAAATTTTTCAAAAATTACAAAATATTTTGCGTTTTTGTGTTTTTATTTTGACTAAAAAGGTGAAATTGGTAAGAGATAGCTGAGTAAGGAGTTTTCACTCCTGAGACGTATCTCAAACCTAATTCGGAACAAGTTAATTTTTGTTTATTTCCTTTTGAATTATTTAATTTGTAAAATCTCCATAAAATTGACTAAAATGGATTTTCATATGCTCAATTGGCAGGTATTATCAACATGCATGGTAACATACAGACATGAGCTAAAATTGAAAAGTTTGTAATATTCAATGCTCTAGTTTAATTGGAGGAATCATCTCAAAATGTGATGGAGTAAAAAAAAACGTCTGAGATCCAAGTTATTAAGTCCG
Organism: Zanthoxylum bungeanum; assembly: GCA_019454045.1. Lineage (NCBI taxonomy): Eukaryota > Viridiplantae > Streptophyta > Magnoliopsida > Sapindales > Rutaceae > Zanthoxylum > Zanthoxylum bungeanum. The sequence continues at coordinate 795 of SKCR01022235.1, forward strand.
TAGGGGTGTTTTAAAACTTAGTGCCCTAAAACCAACTGGTTTGGGAGTCACTGGCCCAAAGCTCGCTACATGGATCAATGATGTTGCAAAAATATATATCTGAAGTCTGAGTAATTAAGTCCGTAGGGGTGTCTTAACACCTAGTGCCCTAAAGCCAACTGGTTTGGGAGCCACCGACCTAACACTCGCTACATAGATGAAAGATATTGTATATAAATAAAAAAAAAATCAAAAATCAAAGAGAAAAATTAGAAAAATTATTCCATTGCTGCAAAAGGTGTGAATTCTGATAAAACTTTAGGACAAAAATTACTCTCTTATCAACTGCACTTGTGACTGTTGTGGTAAAAAATGAGTTGATTAATATTTTGTCGACTGTGCATATGGAGAATGGTAAATATAATCGGAGAATTTACTTATTTTGTAATTTAGAAAGATTGAAAACAACTAGTAACTTGGAGTAGAAGTTTCACCTGATTAGTCACTAACTTCTTTATTCTCTTTCTCTTGTCTTTTTGGTTTTGTGTGCATTATTTTTATTATCTTTTACTTTTGTAAAACGTTTGTGGTTATCGTTGCTGTAAGCCCCCACGAGACTATAACTCGTCCACTAGGGACACCTATGGGTTTAAAGGCTTGTTGCATATGCTAAATGCAACTGTGATCCCTACGAAAGTGGCTTAGTTTAATTTTAATTGTTTATTGTATTTTTTTTTGTTGTTTTGCTCGAGGACTAGCAAAATGTTAGGTTGGGGGTGTGATGAGCGGAAAATATATCAATATTTACCGCCCCTTTTACTTAATATTTTGTTTAGTTTCTCGAGTTTGATGAACGTTTTGATGTGTTTTAGATTATTTTGCAGATAAAATAATATTGGACAAATGAAATCATTTAGGACGAAATGTGGGTCAAATAAGGGCAAATATTGGACTTGATATTAATTTTGGAGATTGGAAACTTGAAAGGGCGTTTTAACGAAGTGCAGTTTTGGAAATTCCAGTTTTGCGTATCTGTCGTATTTTGGGCATAACTGTTTACTACGAATCGGATTGAGCTTATTCAAGTTCCAGATTAAATAAGACTATAATATCTACAACTTTTAAAGACAAAATAATTTCGAATTCTGAAGATTTCATGACCGAAATTGATGAACCATCCAGAAGTGTGTTGTGTGTAATTATTAAAGTCATTTTTCAAAACAAAAAAATAAATTAATAAATAAATAATAAAAATTATCAAATCACACCAAACATGATAAGCAATTAGTGGAGCAATTAATAATGGATTTGGTGGAGCAATTAGTGGAGCAATTAATAATGGATTTGGTGGATGATTTGATGGAGGCAAAATTTTGCCTATAAATACCAAGCCATTTCATTTGTAAATTCATACTTTCTTCTAAGGAATTCCTTAAGAATACTAAGAAGATTGTATCTTATTTGTTTATTTACAGCTTTCAGTAATTAATTTCCGCTTTTGCACTTTCTTTTCTTTACTTTTCAGTTTTTACTTTCCGCAATTTACTTTTACGAACAATACTTTTCTTTCAAAATTTTCAGTTTTTACTTTTCAGTATTGAGGAGGTAACTCCCCTTTGCTCGGGTAAAAGGTAAAACTTTTATTACTAATATTTAGATTAATCTCCCTTAATTATAATATATAAACTAGTTAAAACCTGACTTAACGTGGATATCGCCATATTGGTCGGTTGGTAATTTTTTTAAATTGGTTTTAACCTGACTAAACTGGATACAGCCTGATTGGTCAGTTGGTAATTAATTATTAATTTGACTTAATCTGGATACCGCCTATATGGCTGGATGGTAATTATCATGCAAAGTTAATATATTATATTAAGGGAGATATCTAAAATAGAAGTAAAAAAAATGGATCATTTTACCTCACCATTTTCTTTTATTGTACTTTTACTTTATTTACTTTTCAGCAATTTACTTTCAGCATTTACTTTTCAGCAATTTACTTTCTGCAATTTTCTTTCATCATTTACTTTTCAGTAATTTACTTTCAGCATTTACTTTTCAGCCTTTCATTTTCAGTATTTAATTTCAGCATTTTACTTTCCGTCATTTACCTTTCAGAAATTTACTTTCAGCATTTTACTTTATGTCCTTTATTTTATTTAAGTTTTTACTAGCCCTAGTTATGTGTAGTAACTAAGCCAGTTATCTTGGCCACTAATAAGATTGATCTGGTAAATCTAAAATAAACTTGACAAAGGAATTTTAGGTTTCAGCCTTAGACTTAATAGCCCACGATCTTCCTTGAGGATAGATAACCCTTTAATAGATTTCCTTACAGGATAGACATATACCTGTCGGGCGGGGGTAGCCATAATTGGAACTTAAACTTAATGAATCCAGGTAATTTGGTTGACATAGACATATGGTTCAATTGGTTTATACTGGGTATTTGCGTCTGACCATCGACAGAGGCTTTCGCATAATTTAGTGTTCTAGGTTAGTAAACTGATATATTACACAAAAATGAAATAACCACTTCATCTTTAAATGATATTGGAAGATTCACAACCCTAGATAGTTTCCTAATATTGAATTTTCTTAAACCTACTTTCGCACAATTTTTTTTACTTGTTTTTAAATTCAAAATCATCACCATTTCAAATCAATCAATCAATCAACCTGTTAGATATTAGTAATCATTTGACCTCATAAAATTAATAGATTAGGTATTAAGTCATCGTGGGATCGATATTTTTTATACTACTTGAACGATACGTGCGCTTGCGTTATACGCGTGCGATTACGCACCGGTCAATATGATATAAACATGGGGAGACTGAATAACGAGATATCTCAGAACATGATATTAGTCAAAGTCCAGAAGTCGAGTATACCCAAGTGAACAACGCAATTCAAGAAATGGTATTGGTTGCTGCAGGACCTATTTTCAATCAAAATGATAGTGAAGATACTTCAAATACTGCGACAAAAAAAATTTATGACATGCTTAGAGCATCAGAGCAGGAGATTTGGCATGGAAACCCTTACGGGCATTCACAGTTATCGGCGGTGGCTAGACTCATGAATTTGAAGGTGGAACACCATTTTTCAGAAAGGTGTTACGACTATATTTGTCAATTTATTCATGAAATGATTCCATAGGATAATGTAATGACTGATAACTTTTACAGCACAAAGAAGTTAATTGAAGGCTTGGGTCTACCAGTAGAAAAAATTCACTGTTGTAATAATTGTTGCATGATATATTGGAGTGATGATATTGACCTAACAAATTGCAAGTTCTGTAACCACCCTCGGTATAAGAAGCAGAGATGAGGATCAGCAAAGCGGAAAATAAATGTTTCTTATAAGAAAATGTATTATTTTCCACTTACACCTCATTTCCAGAGATTGTATGCATCTAATGCCACTACTAAGAACATGAGGTGGCATGCCGAGCATGATACTGAAGAGGGTGGTGTCATGAGGAATTGCTCAGAGTCCCCAGCCTAGAAACATTTTAATAAGGTGTATCCATCTTTTGCAGTTGAAACTCGAAATGTTAGACTGGTCTTTGCACTGATGGATTTCAACCATTTGGACAAATGGGGCAACAGTACTCTTCATGGCCAGTGATAGTGACGCCATACAATTTGCCACCATGGATGTGCATGAAAGATGAATACATGTTTTTGTCTGTAATAGTGTTTGGGCCGAGAAACCCTAAAGAGAAGTTGGATGTGTTCTTGCAACCTTTGATTGCTGAGTTGAAAGAATTGTGGGAGGTGGGGGTAAAGACATGATATATACAGTAAACATAATTTTCAGATGCGAGCTTCACTGTTGTGGACTATTAGTGATTTTCCTGCATATTCTATGTTGTCAGGGTGGAGTACTGCAGGTAAGTTAGCTTGTCCCTATTGCATGGATGATTCAGACGCATTACCTTGATAAAAGGTGGAAAGACTTCATGGTTTGACAACCATCGCAAGTTCTTACCGTCAGAGCATCCATTTCGAAGAAAGATGAGGTGGTTCATGAAGAGGCGTGTAGTACATAAAGTGGCACAACCTGTGAAGTTGGGTTTTGAGATCTTAGAGCAGATTGAAGGATATGGATTGAAAATGGTTACAGAACTTGATGTTGATCATAATAATGCTCGAATAGTTAGGAATTGCAGGTGTGGTTGGAAGAAATGAAGCATATTTTGGGATTTGCTTTATTGGAAAACATTACTAATTAGACATAATTTAGATGTTAGGCACATTGAGAAGAATTTCTTTGATAATATTTTCAACACTGTCATGAATGTGGAAGGGTAAACAAAAGATAATGCCAAGTCAAGAGAAGACTTGAAGGAGTTCTGTTCACTTCCGGAGTTGCATCGAATTGAAAAAAAAATGGCAAATTTGTGTATCCTGAAGCTTGTTACATGTTGAATAAGGCTGCAAAAGAAGCATTATGTAAATGGTTGAAAGAACTCCGATTTCCTGACGGATATGCATCTAATATGGGAAGATGTGTTGACATGAAAAAACTCAAGTTGTATGGAATGAAAAGCCATGATTACCATGTGTTTATGAAAAGGTTAATACTCATAGCATTCCGTGAATTACTTCCAGCAAATGTGTGGCAGGCTTTGACAGAATTGAGCATTTTTTTCAAGGATCTTACTTGTACTGTCATTACTGAAAATGAAATGGAGCGGCTAGAGAAAGACATTCATGTTATTATATGTAAGATTGAGCTTATATTCCCTCCAAGTTTCTTTGACTCAATGGAACATCTTCCGATCCACTTGGCTTATGAAGCAAGGATAGCGGGTCATGTGCAATATAGATGGATGTATCCGTTTGAGAGGTATCTTCATCGGCTGAAAAATAATGCCACCAATAAAGCTAAAGTCGAAGGTTCAATATGTAATGCATATTTGGTTGAAGAGGCTTCATCATTTTGTGCGCATTACTTTCAGCCATGACCGGCGTAAAGACACACGTATAACGCAAGCGCACATATCGTTCAAGTAGTATAAAAATATCGATCCACGAGGACTTAATTCCTACTGTTGTTATTAATTATTGATATTATTTATTTACAAATATCTAATTATAGGGAGAAGTGATTGATTGCTTGAATGATTTGATTTGTAGAATTGCTAAGTAAATAAAAAGATAAAATGACAAAAGAAAATACTAAGGAAAATAAAAGACTCAACGATCTAGGGTTGTGAATCATTCTAATATCTTTTAAAAGATGAAGTGATTATTTTAAGTTTGTGTAATAAATCAGTTTACTAAACTGCAACATGAATTTATGTGAAAGCATCTGTCGATGGTCAGACACAAATACCCAGTTTAATCCAATTGAACCATATGTCTATGTCAACCAAATTATCTGGATTCATTAAGTTTAAGTTCTAATTATGGCTACCCCTGCCCAACAGGTATATGTCTATCCTGTAATGAAATCTATTAAAGGGTTATCTATCCTCAAAGAAGATCGTGGGCTATTAAGTCAAATGTTGAAACCTAAAATCCCTATGTCTAGTTCATTTGAGATTTACCACATCAATCTTATTGGTGATCAAACAACAAGAAGCATTTAAGCCTTAATAAGTAAACCTTTAAATTACTCAAATTATAAAATAACCTCTTATAAACCGGTGATATTAGATTTCATCACAACCTAGAAAACTAACTTAGTTATAACACATAGTTATGACAAGTAAAAAAGACATAAAAATTACTAAAAAGTAAATGCAGAAAAATAAATAAAATGCTAATTATAAGGTAAAAGGAATTAACTTCTACTATTTACTATTTAGATATCTCCCATAATATAATATATATCCTTGTGATATTTTAAACCAACCGTCCAGTATGGCGGTATCCTCATTAAGTCAAATTAAAATAAACCAGCCATAAAGGCGGAACAAAAATTAAACCAACCGTCCAGTATGGCAGTATCCTCATTAAGTCAGGTTTAACCAGATTAAATTGAATAACCAACCGTCCAGAATGGCGGTATCCTTTATTAAGTCAGGTTTTAAATAATTTATATATTATATTTTAAGGGAGATTAATCTAAATAGAAAAAGTAAAAGTATTACCTTATTACCTCAGCATGGAGAAGTTAGCTCCTCATGGATGAATGAAAACTACTATTTATAGAAGAGAATTACTAATACAAACGTAAATAAAACTGAATAAAAGAAACTAAAGAAGAGAACTCTCAATTTATTTATAAGTATTTCAGAGGATGAGGTACATTGAAATTAAGAAATTCAAAATCTATTTATAGGCAAAAAAATCTAATTTTAATTATTATTTTTCTGATTTTTTTTTTATTATTTATTTTTTTTTTGGATCGCTGAATTTTCGACACGTGGCATGGTGGCTAAAAAAAATGGCTCGTTGAATTTTTGACACGTGGCATGCGGTGCAATTACCAAAATACCCTCGGTGTCGGGACGCCCAAAATTACCAAAATACCTTTTTTGCCAAATTTCACAGTTTTGCTCCAAATCACCTCCAGAATGTCCTGACACTTTATTTTGGTGTCGGGATGTCCAAAATTACCAAAATACCCTTTATGTCGGGACGCCCAAAATTACCAAAATACCATTTTTGCCAAATTTCACCAAATTTCACAGTTTTGCTCCAAATCACCTCCAGAATGTCCTGAAACTTTATTTATCTACAAAATAACACAAAACACATCAAAATATTCACAAAACTCAAGAAACTATACAAAATATTAAGTTAAATGAGTGGGAAATAGTGATAGTTTTACCACTCATCACACCCCCAAACCTAACATTTTGCTAGTCCTCGAGCAAAATAAAATAACATAATAAAATTTAACTAAGCCACTTTCGTAGGGATCACGATTGCATTTAGCATATGCAACAAGCCTTTAAACCCCTAGGTGTCCCTAGTGGACTAGTTGTAGTCTCGTGAGGGTTTACAGCAATGATACCCACAAACATTTTATAAAAGTAAAAGGTAGTGAAACTAATGCACACAAAAGCAAAAAGACAAGAGAAAAGAGAATAAATAAGTTAGCGACTAATCAGGTGAAACTTCTACTCCAAGTTATTAGTTGTTTTGTTTCATTTTAAATTACTGAATAAGTAAATTCTTCGATTATTTTTATCATTCTCCATATACACAATTAACAAAGTATTATACAACTCATTTTTATCCACAACAGTCATAAGTGCAGTTGATAAGAGAGTAATATTTTTGTCCTAAAGTTTTATCAGAATTCACATCTTTTATAGTAATGGAATAAATTTTCTGATTTTTTTTCTTTGATTTTTTTTTCTATTTTTTATTTATATACAATATCTTCCATCTATGTAGCGAGCTTTAGGTCGGTGGCTCCCAAACCAGTTGGCTTTAGGGCATCATGTGTTAAGACACCCCTAAGGACTTAATTACTCAGACTTCAGATATATATATATATATATATAAATGTTTCATCATTTTTGATCCATGTAACGAGCTTTGGGCCAATGACTCCCAAACCAGTTGGTTTTAGGGCACTAGGTATTAAAATACCCTTACACACTTAATAACTCGATCTCATATGTAATTTTTTTTTTTTATTTATTCCATCACTTTTTGAGATGCTTCTCCAATTAAACTGTTGTACTGAATATTACAATCATTTCAATTTTATCTCATGTCCGTATGTTACTATGTATGTTGATAATATCTGCCAACTAAGTATATGAAGATCCATTTTTAGTCAGTTTTATGGAAATTTACAAATTAAATAATTCAAAAGGAAATAAACAAAAATTAACTTGTTTCGAAATATAGGTTTGAAATACGTATCAGGAGTGAGAATTCCTTACACAGCTATTTCTTACCAATTTCAACTTTTTAGTCAACATAAAAAACAAAAACAAAATTTTTTTTTTTTATTTATTCCATCACTTTTTGAGATGCTTCTCCAATTAAACTGTTGTACTGAATATTACAATCATTTCAATTTTATCTCATGTCCGTATGTTACTATGTATGTTGATAATATCTGCCAACTAAGTATATGAAGATCCATTTTTAGTCAGTTTTATGGAAATTTACAAATTAAATAATTCAAAAGGAAATAAACAAAAATTAACTTGTTTCGAAATATAGGTTTGAAATACGTATCAGGAGTGAGAATTCCTTACACAGCTATTTCTTACCAATTTCAACTTTTTAGTCAACATAAAAAACAAAACCAAAATTTTTTTTTTTTACTGGTATGGTGTGTGACTAACTGTCGAATGGACTTCCCGTTGTAGATTCCCCAGAGGGAGGGTGGAGCGAGGCTCTCTTAAGTACCCTAGCCTCTTAGGCTCTTATCGCTTAGTGACAGGAATAAACAACGAGTCCTCCAAACTAGTCTATCACAACAAGCTACTGGTGAATGATTATCTAGGTGCCTTCACAGCTTTTCCTTATAGAAAGGTAGTGAGTGAAGGAAGACACCAAACCATCACCTAGCTTTAAATATGCCTTGTTTTTGAAATTTTTATTTATTTTTTTAATTTATTTTTTTGATTTTAATTTTTTTTTTGTATTTTTTGAAAATTTTGGACTAAAAATAAAAATACAATAAAAACAAGATACTATTAACTATTCCTCACCCCCAACCTAAATGAGACATTGTCCCCAATGTCTTTAAACAGTAGAAGAAGAGTTAAGATCCAGATTTAATCGACGCTTCTTACCACGATCATCATTGACCATTTTATCTTTGAAAGGATAGGATCAACTTGTGGTTCATAGGCTAAGAATTGGTCTATTAGATCCGGAGCAGAGACTGGCAGTAAAAATGAGTTCTTTCAGAGGTTTTGACACGAATCCATTTCTACGGGCATCATCAAGAAACACACAAAGAAAATCATAAAATCCATCAACGTTGAGCAGTCCAAGCGGTTTCTGGTGTATGTTCAGGTTCGCCCAAGATAGTACTATAAAAATTTCCTCCAATGTACCCAAGCCTCCTGGCAAAGCAATAAAAGCATCAGAATGGTTAATCATTTCCACTAGTCGTTCCGACATACCTGGCACGATCAGTTCCTCTCTGTTTGATGGTTCAATCAGATTTGCCTCTGCCAAGGGTTTTGGGATGATTCCCAAAACATGACTGCCTCCTTCCTGTACGGCCTTTGAAATGATCCTATTAGTCCAAGATTGCCTCCGCCATATATTAAGTGCATATTCCTTGCAGCTAAGACTCGACCCAATTCTTGTGTTGCTTCTATGTATTGTGGTTTAGTACCAACACTACTACCGCAAAACACACAGATGTTTTCAACTCGTCTTCTTGAAGTGACTTCCATTTTTTATGTATTTCTTTCTTAACTCTGGATGCCTCCAAAGGTGCAATGATGAATTGAATTTATAGAACCTGAAAAGGGTGAGTAATAATAGCACTAGTACCTGCCAGATGACAATTATTAGATGAACGTTAAAATAAATCGTGAAAAGTCAAAAAGTTTAAATCTTGTCGGTGAAAATAAAGAAAATAACAAAAGAAAAGCAAATCAAAGCAATAATTAAGGCAACAGAATTGTGTACGCAATACGCCATTCGCTTAGTATAAATTCATTAGGATGCGTCTCAAGAATTCATTCCTTACTCATCCATCACTAATGATTATCTTTTATCTTTGCCAAACACCATTCATTCTGTCTTATGCTTTGGTTGAGATTTTCCTACAAAAATAACACACAAAACTCTACAACATGTATACACAAAATATAGAAATTATAATCAATTGCATGGGTTGCCTCCCTGCTAGCGCTAAATTTTTCATCTTCAGCCAGACGTGACTGAAATCCATCTGTCAAGGCTGTTTCAGCGTCGTTTTGGATGTCCTATTAAAGACATTCCCATGTGCGTTGCTTTTGAAGGGTCTCTTCCAACAGTAAGATGGTAAAAAGAATTTTGTCTCATTCAGTGCTTGTGCCACCTTTTTAATATTTGTTGCTCCAGTGATTCCTGAAAAGAAAGAAAGAAAATCAGGAGGTCTTGTATGGTGCTTGACTTGGAATGGAATTTCCATTATGTCAAGTTTCTGAGTAATATCTCTAAATTGTACTCCCCAAAACAGTGATGTTTCGCCTGAATTCACTGTATCTTTAATTTTGTCTGACAATTGCTCCTCTATTTGCTCTGCTTCTTGCTCCACTTTTCTTCACAGAGATGAATTTTAGGATCTCAGTATTCAGTTCTTCATCTGTCATCTCTGAAATACATGCTCCTGAAATATCAATGTGAGAATGTAAAGAAATATCAGATTTTAGGTCTTCATCCTCTGATCTGAGTGAGCTGATTGGCTTAGGTAGATCGTCTTCAAACATTAGTGCAAAGCCTTCTCCAAGATCTGCATTCTGAGGATGGAAAGTTTCATCATTCCTTGTTGGTGCAGTTAGTACAAGAAACTCATCTTCTATATCCTCGTCAGAGTCAGAATAATAAAAATCAAATTGAGACTTTGTTCATGCAGGTTCCTGAACTGATACCTCTGATTCTTGATACTGCTCAGCCTCGTCCTCTGTTATGATGTCATGATGAATCTCAGGATATTCGAAGGCTTCTTCAGTATTATTTGAATTTTCTCCGTGAGATATGTGATTCAGGTTGTATGTTAGTTGTCTAACTTGATCTGTCATCCTCTGTGTAGAGACGCTGCTTGACTCGGAATTTGTACATCAAATTGAGCTTCTCGTTTCTTGAGCCAATCTTTTAGCATGTCATTCAACTGATCTTCTTCTGATGGATCTGGTTCTTGATGAAGATCGTAGATAAATGGTGAATAAGATGGAAAATGTGATGATTCTACGTACCTGAATGATTCCAATAATTCTGCCACTCTGAAAGGTATATACATTGATCGCTCGAGTGGTTACCATCACATATTACAACATCTCCTCATTCATTCTGATGAGCAAATGTAGTGTTGCTTGGTTCTGGCTTCCAGTGATAGTTGTTGGGCTGGACAACAGGCCTCAGAAAACTAGACTGTTGCTCCCATATTTGGGGTGTATCTTTTTCTAGTAAAGCTCGTAATGTTTCAAAATATTCCATTTTTTCAATCACTTGAAAACAAAAGAACGAAATAAAAAGTATAGATAATAATAAAGAAAATTAGATATAAGTAAATTTGATAGCTTCAAAGTTAATAACTCAAGAAAAATAAGTCCCCGGCAACGGCGCCAAAAACTTGACCGGCGTAAAGACACACGTATAACGCAAGCGCACGTATCGTTCAAGTAGTATAAAAATATCGATCCCACGAGGACTTAATTCCTACTGTTGTTATTCATTATTGATACTATTATTTACAAATATCTAATTATAAGAGAAGTGATTGATTGCTTGAATGATTTGATTTGTAGAATTGCTAAGTAAATAAAAAGATAAAATGACAAAAGAAAATACTAAGGAAAATAAAAGACTCAACGATCTAGGGTTGTGAATCATTCTAATATCTTTTAAAAGATGAAGTGATTATTTAAGTTTGTGTAATAAATCAGTTTACTAACCTGGAACATGAATTTATGTGAAAGCATCTGTCGATGGTCAGACACAAATACCCAGTTTAATCCAATTGAACCATATGTCTATGTCAACCAAATTATCTGGATTCATTAAGTTTAAGTTCTAATTATGGCTACCCCCGCCCAACAGGTATGTCTATCCTGTAAGGAAATCTATTAAAGGGTTATCTATCCTCAAAGAAGATCGTGGGCTATTAAGTCAAAGGTTGAAACCTAAAATCCCTATGTCTAGTTCATTTAGATTTACCACATCAATCTTATTGGTGATCAAACAACAAGAAGCATTTAAGCCTTAATAAGTAAACCTTTAAATTACTCAAATTATAAAATAACCTCTATAAAACCGGTTGTAGGCATTGCATTTTTGCATGTGAAACCCGATGATGAGTCTCATTTGGAGGCACTACCTTTTGAGTCACGAAAGCCGCGGGAAACGGATATCGGAAGGGGAAATTCAGAATAAACAAGGTTCACTGTTTTCGTTCGTGCTGTGTTCGTGTATGCGTTCGAACGGAAAACAGATTGCGGGCGTTCGTGTCGCGTTCGAGGAAGCGTTCGAACGGTGTCGGTAATTCTGGTTTTGCTGCTAGCCTCACACCCCAGCCCATTTAGCTCCCCAAAGCCCATAAAACACATCCCAAATTAAATAAATAAATATTAATTTAAACATTAAACATTAAATAAAATATTTAAACCATTTACCAATTAAATAAAACACAAAATATAATCATGCCTAATTTAAATAATTTCAATATATCATATACTAAAATTAAAAAGAAGATATGCCTAATTAAAATCAATCCTAACCAATTAAAGCCAATAATATATTTGACTTCCTAATTTAATAAGACATCTACCAATTTAAAATAGTTGACTTCCTAATTTAAAATAATTTGTCCCCCCTCAATCTTGTGTATACCATTCTTAGGACTCATAATTTGGAAACTAGATCTATTCCTTGTGAGACAAGGGCAAACCCTAGCTCTCTTCTATATAAACATGCATTAACCTAGCCACACCATCTCCCCACTCTCTCTAATACACGCCCAAGACAGAAAAAAAAAACACTTCACATATACACAAAAAAGAGAACAAAGAGCCCTAACCATCTCCTCCATAGCCGAGACAACAAGAGCCTCAATCCTCCACCATAACCGAATCCACTACAAGCACCAACAACCACCATAGCCGAATCCAAAACAAACCAAACTCACCCTTAGCCGAATCCAGAACACCAAAATCCTTCAAAGTCGAGACCACCACAAGCAATAACCCTCCTTAGCCGAATCAAAACACTCCCCTCCTTCACCGAGAACACATCCCCCCATACAGCCCTTACAACCACTGAAACACCCCCTAATAAACACTCAAAACCAGCCCCTAAAACACGCCTAAACAGCCCCTGAATCACCTTAAAACAGCAGCCCAAATCCTCTTAAAACAGTCCCTAAAAACCTTAAAAACAGTAAAATAAAAACTGCATTCATAATCCTTAAAAATAATCACACACAACTGCACTAAACACCCACACAAACTTGGAACAGTTCATTGAAACGTCAAAACAGGTGGCCTGAGCAGTGAGCAGCAAAACAGAGGCCGAACAGGAGCAGAACGGAGTTCGAACCGCAAGCAAAACAGCAAAGCAGTGAGCTAGGACGCTAAACCAGTGAACCAGAGAAGTTGAGGAGCTGTACCCTTCCGACGTCCGTGAAACGCAAGCCTGAAAGTTGGCAAAAAGGTTAGACCTTAGGGTATCTTTCACACTCGTTTTTCTGTATTATTTATTAAATATTACTTGCATGATTGTCATGTTGAAATGCATGTTGTGGCCTTTGAGTAGATAAATATGCATGAATTATGAGATGTAATATGTTGTGGTTGTGGAATAAAATGAGAGACGTGTCAACTCTCGCGGTATATCGGATGGAAACCCGGACATAAATTTCATAGCCGATTCCGAATGGACGGTAATATGATCTGTATTCGGGACACAACTCCACGTACCGCTGGAGTAAATGGCACCCTCTTTTGTTTTTGTTGCTTTTGTTTATTTTCGTCACTTGAATTCTGTATGTTGTTTTTTATGCATGATTCAATCGAGCGCATGGGCTTAGTAAGTGGAATGAATGAAAGATCCCCTATGGGGAGGGGTTAAAACCCTTTACCAAGATGCTTTGCCGCACCATACGAACGCGAACCTTCTATTACCGTTCGAACGCGTTTACGAACGCTACACGAACGCAAACACACTGAACTGAGACATATTCATCACATGCCATGTATAATTGTTTCTTAGGTGATTCTTTTATGAAACCACACATAGTCATTTTTATCTTTGTGCACATGATAATGAAAAGCATGTTTATTCCATTAGTTGCATCATTTGCCTTAGTCTTGATTTGACGCATTACGATTCATATACATATGCCATGATGACTTTGGAGTATTATTTCTTGTGATATATCGGATGAAAACCCAGACATAAATTCCGTAGTCGATTCCGAATGGACGGTAATGTGGTCTGTACTTGGGATACAATTCCACGTATCACTTGGAAAAGTGCTCACATGTATGCTTGTGCTGTTATTATGTATGCTTGTGTTTTTTCATGAATATGATATGCTGATTGAAGTTGTATGTTCATTGTTACTTTGAGGTATTTTTAGGCATGTGTTCTTAGATGTGAGATATATGTAAAATGTATGTATAAGTTTTATTTGTACCCGTGAATTTAGAAGCATGATACTCTTGGAAATAAGTGCTACTTAAGCCTGATTAAATTATCATATAAATCCTGTCATTACAAGTGGCATAAGTAAGGGACCATTCCGAACCCAATTGTTTGAGGTCTTCCCTTGCGAGGGGTGAGTGCGGCCTTAAATCTCATTTTCCCGGTTCACACCGGGGTGGCGACTCCATTATTCTCCGGTTT
>SKCR01022236.1:0-14932 GCA_019454045.1 Zanthoxylum bungeanum
AAGCTTTTCTCTCAAATACTTTTGTATTATGTTTGGTGTCTAATGAACTTGTCTTAACCCTAAAATTGAAACAAAACAATTTATATCTCCTCCAAATAAGCCTTGGCCGAATGTGGTGAGAAGAAATAAATAAAATATCTAGATATTTTACTTTTGTTTTAATTAAAGCTTTATCAACTTGCATTTGCTTTTATCATTACACTTTAATGATTTCAAACAAATCAATAATGGCAACTAAAGCATTTCCCAAAATATCACAAACTTAATTTATTTATATCCTTAATTAATTTAATTATTAAACAATTAAATAATTAAATAATTATTTAAATACAAATATATTATATATATGTATTATATTTACAATATATATCCAAATACATATATATTTATGATATTAGTCAAATATCTCAATTTGATAATTAATTAATGTGTATTTGATAAAATCTAACATTAAATACAAATACACAGAAATTAGGAAATGATAATTGGGTCCCAACACATGTATTTTTCGTTTAACCTTTAAACGACTTTATAAATAATCACCATTATTCATAAAAGTTGCCCTAGTGCTCTACGAGTATATTTCATTAATGAGACTTTCTAGATTCAGGTATATCCGTCACAAAATCCAATTTCGTGTCCATAATTTACCCACCCGTAAATTATGACGAACACAGATAAACTACCTGAATCATACAGGTCGAGGTCACTGCATACGTATAATCCCTCCGTCACAGGTATCCGGATAATACCAGAGATATAGATGTAAACATCAAATCTCTATAGTTATTATCTCGTCGACATATGTATTAGCAATCTCTAAATAACATTAGGAACTTACTTCCGAAGTTTATTGTGGTCATAGATTTAACAGACTGCTAATCACATATGGACTACCTATGCTTTGTACACAGAACTGACGGATCTTATCTTGATACACACAGGATATCCTGAGGATCGGTCCACACCCAACGAACAGGCGGAGGTATAATCTAAATAGATCGGTGACGTGACTGCCATCTAAGTGTGGAGGATGTCTCATACATCCACAATGGTATCTCAAGTCGAAGGACCACTATTCTACTCAACCCGAGAAGATTCTTATTGACGTTGGTGTACCATCCATTAAGAATCTTTGGTGAGTCGTTCAGTGTTTATCAATTATAAACACCTACACATCTATACGAGTCTCCCTAGACTCATGGTTCATTGGGATAAACCATCGGACCAAGTCTCGATATACGACATGTACTGGTCTCAACGAATTTGACTAACCGACCCGTGTTAGTAAATCTTGACCAGGAACTATGTTTGATAATATACATTTAGCAGTGACACTTCCCAATGTCAATTACAAACTACCTTTGTAACTGTGTACTGCATTATATATTATCAGGCCTTTGTCTAATATATACATATCACTAAACCACATTTAGTTTCAATCTAATCGTAATCAGATCGAATGCGTATATAAAAACAAGAGGTGCAACCATAAATAAGTAATATTATGGAAAATGGGGATGTTCGTATTCATGAATCATACATAAATACGGTCCGGGTTGGCGCTCTGAGCACCAACCCCAACAGTTTATGGGAGTCTGCGCAGCGCCGCGATGCCGAAAGGTGGCATCGTGACGCCAAACTTGCGGGAATTATGTATGTGAGTTGCTGAGGAGGCGCCGAGGTGCCCATAAGTGGCGTTGCACCAGATAAAATTTTGGTATGTTGTTTCCTGCATTTTCCGCTCTTCCCGTGTGCTTCTGATGTGTCCGTAAGTCCCAAAACACGTACAAATGCTCAACGATCCATGTTCTAATGCTTCCTACAAATAAAACATAAAACAAACTACAAATACACTAAATGATACAGAATCTAACAAAATAGTAAGCTAAGAATGAAAAAATAGGTGGGTATAAACTGCATTTATCAAACACCCCCAAACTTAAGATTTTTTTAGACCCGAGCAAAAAACTAAATAAAAACTAAATAAACAAAATTAACTAGGCCACTTTCATAGGGATCACGATTGCATTTAGCGTATGCAACAAGCCTTTAAGCCCCTAGGCGACCCTAGTGGACGAGTTATAGTCTCGTGAGGGCTTGCAGCGACGACACCCATAAACGTCATTCACACACAATCATGCAAAAAAAAAATTATAAAAGCAAATAAAACAGTCCCGATAGTTACACATAATATTGTCCTCAAAGAATGCTTATCAATGAAATTAGAGAACCTTCAAAGTACGCAATGCAACTCAAATCCAAGTTCTTGAATAAATCATCTAAGTCAAACTCACACTGTGTGTGTGTGTAAAGGTTTGGTCACAACTCGACTCCTAAGTAAGCTAACTCAATGATTTCGTCTCGAAAAATCTGATGGGTCAAATCAACCTAGGTATCTCAAAAGTACTTCGTATTTTCCTTTTCTGTGTTCAGTATGGTACGATTTGTTTCTTCATTTTTTTTTCATCACACCTACCCTTTAAGGTAGAATTTCTCCTCATAGTGATCCTAACACTCGCCCATGGGTAGTTTCAGGCTTATCGGTTATAGGTAGTTTAACTATTCTTTTCATTTTTTTTTTCAAATTTTTTTTCTTTTCTTTTGTTTTTAACCATACCATATATCATAACACTTAGAAAATCGAGATAGACATCTACGCAAATGGTCTTTCATCATCAAGCAATTTCTTCAACTATTCAATTTGCCAACTACCTAGACCTATTATTAAGTGCTTACGAGTCTAACTTAGATCACCTACTCATGGCTTCAGATAAAAGTAAATTGGGAACTTATTATTTCTAAGATTTCATCTAAAACAGACAAAATTCATCATTAGACATATGCTTTACTACATAGAACTTAAAAAAAACAAATATATATATAAATATAGCAGGAACTATCACTACATACACATACCCTCAAACTTAAAACTTGCATTGTCCTCAATGTAAGATAAACATAAAGAAACAAAAGTAAGGAACAAACTACCGTGTATGGAGTTGATCAGACTCCTGTTGGTCAGAATTTGGTTGTGCGGGCTGTGTGGTTTGCGCTAACATCTGCATAAATACACATGCAAACTAATAAACAAACAAATAGTACACAATAAAATAAAAAATAAAGTAAAGAAAAAAAATAAACAAATGCAACTGCAAAGGTTGTCTCCCCGCTAGCACTAAGTTTAACGTCTTCAGCCAGACGTAACCACCTAAATGATCATGGTGGCTTCTTCTTTGGTATCCACTGATTGTTATGACATGGAAAAGATAGCTTGGCGGGCTGTGGCAATTTAACTATTGAAGGTTAAAATTTAGGGCTGCACATGTGGCAAAATTGACTTGACCACTGTTTGAGTTTCGCTAGGATCATCTTCAAGTGAGCACTGACTTTTCGTTTCCTCTTTTTGTGGCGCTTTGGAATCTATTTCAGGATCGGCTGCGAAGATTCTTATTTTATGCACAGCTGTACTATGCTTGTAGGTTGCTGAAGTACTGATTCACCCTGTGTGTTTGCAACTTCTTTCTCTACTATATCTACCCTGTGACATTCTGCATCACCTTGAGGATTCGACATGGCTTTGAAAACACTGAAGGTGACTTCTTCATCTTGAACTCTCATTTTCATTTCACCTTTCTGCACATCAATGACCGCTCTGCCTGTTGCCAAGAAAGGCCTCACAAGGATGATTGGGCCGTCATGGTCCACTTCCATATCAAGAATAAGGAAATCTGTAGGAAAGTAAAACTTATTCACCTTAACCAACACATCTTCAACTATTCCTCGTGGGTAGGTGAGAGATCTATCTGCTAGCTGTAATATCACTGTGGTTTGCTTCGCCTCACCTATGCCCAACTGTTTGTAGATGGATAATGAAATGAGATTGATACTTGCCCCCAAATCACATAGTGCCTTACCAAAGTATCGATTTCCAATAGTGCATGGAATGGTAAAGCTGTCCGGATCCTTTAGTTTTGGAGGAAGCTTCTTCTGTATAATGGCACTACACTCCTCTGTGAGTGCTATTGTTTCAAAATTTCCTAGCTTACTCTTCTTTGACATCATCTCCTTCATAAACTTCACATAATTAGGCATATGCTCCAATGCCTCTGCGAAGGGGATGTTGATATGGATCTTCTTGAAGATATTAAGAAACTTAGCAAACTGAGCATCCAACTTCTTCTTTTGAAAGCGCTGAGGGTATGGCAAAGGTGTCTTCGGGATAAGTGGTGGCTTATATAGAAGAGTTGTTGTACTGTTCTATGTTTCTGTTACTATTTCCTCTTGAATTGCTGCTACTTTG
The DNA here is from genome assembly GCA_019454045.1 of Zanthoxylum bungeanum. NCBI lineage: Eukaryota > Viridiplantae > Streptophyta > Magnoliopsida > Sapindales > Rutaceae > Zanthoxylum > Zanthoxylum bungeanum. The sequence continues at coordinate 4,304 of SKCR01022236.1, forward strand.
CCTTGATTGCCTTGGTCCTGAGAATTGTCTTTAGTCTCTTTTCCGCTCCTGAGGGTTATTGCTTGACACTGCTCCTTGGGGTTGACTTCAGTATTACTAGGAAATACCTCTTTCTGTTGATTAGTCATAGAAGAAGCAATCTGCCTTATTTGCACTTCTAAAGACTTCATTGTTGTTATGATATTACCCATGTGCGTCTCAATATTATTCAGCCTTGACTCATTATTCTCAAACCTCTATGAAGTTTTAGCAACAAACATGCTTATGAGGTCTTCTAAGGAAGTTTTCTGCTCAGTTCTTTGACTGTTGAAGCCATAAGGAGGTTGCAAGACATTCTCTGTATTAGCATATGATAACTTCAGATGATAATAGTTAGGCACATGATTGCCTCTATAGTTGTTGAAGTTCCGATTGTTCACATATTGGACTTGCTCAAAGCTCGGGTCTCCTTCCAATAACAGCATATTTGCAGCCACCGCAGATTCAATAGATGATTATACTCGTGGATTTGTTAGGGCTGCTACATGAGTCGATAGGGTTGAAATCTAAGCTGTAAGTGCCACAAGAGGATCCACTTTATGTATGTCAGCCACTTGGTCACCGTAATGTGTTCAATTGGCCATTGGAAGTGGTTAATGGACATTTTTTCTAACATATTATAGGCATCCTCAGCTGACTTCTTGAATAGAGCTCCCACAGCTGCTGCATCAACCACAGTCTTATTTGAACCATTCAGCCCATTATAGAACAACTGAATCTGTACCCAGTCTACAAAATCATATTGTGGGCATCTCCGGAGTAGATCCTTAAAGCTCTCTCATGCTTTATACAGATTCTCAGTCTCCAGCTGCTTAAATATGCTAATTTCTGCTCTCAGTTGAGTTGATTTAGCTGGTGGAAAGAACCTCTCAAGAAATTTCATGGCCATATCCTGCCATGTCATGATACTTCCCATATGTATTGATTGAAGCCAATCTCATGCTTTATCCTTTAAAGAGAATGAGAATAAGCGTAACTTGATAGCCTCTTTAGTCAAACCATTCATCTTTATGGTGTCTGCCATCTCCAGGAACATCCTTAAATGCATGCTAGGATCCTTTATAGCTGAACCCCCAAACTGATTCTTTTGCACCATGTTGATCAAGGAAGCTTTCAGCACAAAGTTGTTAGTATTGATTTGTGGATGCGCAATCCCAGAGTAATTATCATCTATGACCGGCTTGAAGTGATCTCTGATTGCCACCTAGTATGGATTGTTCTCTCTATTTTTAGCTGCTATTGCATCCTTTTCAATTTTTCTTTCTTTCCTTCATCTCCTCGTTGTTCTATCTATTTCAAGATCAAACAAGAGTGAGTCGAGACTTGTTGATCTTCTCATCCACGAAAACACAAAAGACAGAAAAAAAATAATCAAATAAAAATAAAAAATAAAATAAAACAAAAACAAAGATAAACTAAAAATATAAAATAAACATCTAAATTAAAGCTAAGATTACTTTGTAATAATATTAGTGTGAATTAAATTAACAATCCTCGGCAACGGCGCCAAAAACTGTAGGGGTTTTATTGTGGAAATCCGGTAACGCAGCGGAACAGTGGAAAATCAAAATTTTCTGATTTCAAAAATTTTTCTCGGATTAATAAATAAACTTATTTATTTAATTGTCCAATAATTAAATTATGAAATAAAACACAATAAATCAAATTTATGTGAATTTACCGAATTGCCCTTAAACATAACATTTTGTTTATTTTAATCCGAAATTGTTCAAAACAATTTTGAATGATTCTAAATCATTACTAATATGAATTTAACATGTCATACATATTTAAATTCAAATTGCAACAAAAATTCCAAAATTAACCCTAAAGCCGTGAGCCTCCTTTAGGCACCAAAGTGTGCATTTTGCACTTACATTGTTCAAAACACATGCAAATGAAATCTAATCAACATAATATTTTGAATGTACCATATACACATCCAAATACACCATATAAATGAAAAGCCCTAAATTTGGAAGTGGTCTTAAACCCTAATTTTTTTAATTTCTTCAAATTGGACAAATTAGACCAAATTAGTTAAATCCAATGTTTCAATCATGTTTCTTCCATTCAAATCAAGTCTCAACACAATGAAATAACTATAGATCAAATATAGGTCATTTAAGAGTGGGTCAACAACTCTATATTAGCAACAGGTTCTAAAACCATGAAAAGAATGCTTACTAGTCCATAAGTAACATTCTATCAACTTTATACATGCATGACAACTTCATCAAACTTTCAACCATCAAAAGTACAAAGAATAAAGAATAGAAAAAACTCAAGAACATCACAAGATGTTTCCAAGAACAAGAGGAATATTTTTCTCTCTAATAGCAAGTTGGAAATACTTACTTAAATCCAAGCTTTCTTTGATTTTTCATTTTCTTTCTCTCTAGCTTCTTTTTCTTTCTTTTAATGGAGTTTTGATAAAGTGTTGATTATGATAAAACCCTAATCAAAAAACAAAACAATATATACCCTTCAATTTGGCCTTGGCCGAATTTGGTATATACCAAATATCAAAATATCTAATTTTTGCTTTATTGAAAATCAACTTGCCAACTTGTTAAATAATGATCATTACACTTTAATGATATTTTCAACTTAGTCAACAATTGCAACTTGGTCATTAAAACAAATATCATAAACTTAAGATATTTATATTTTAATTAATTTAATCATTTAACAATTAAATAATTAATTAATTAATTAAATATAAATATATTAAATATATGTATTATATTTACATTAAATATTTAATACATATATATTATTATTATATTAGTCAAATAACTCAATTTGACAATTAATTAATGTGTATTTGAATTAATCCATTATTAAATGCAAATACACAAAAATTGAGGAAATAACCATCGGGTCCATTCACAAGTATTTTGCGTTTAACCTTTAAACGACTTTATAAATAATCATTATTATTTATAAATGTTGCCCTAGTGCTCTACGAGTTTATTTCATTAGTGAGACTCTCTAGATTCAGGCATATCCGTCACGAAATCCAATTTCGTGTCCATAATTTATCCACCCGTAAATTATGACGATCACGGATAAACTCACTGAATCATACAGGTCGAGGTCATGGAAAATGTATAATTCCTCCGTCACAGGTATCCGGATAAATCCCAGAGATATAGATGTAAACGTCAAATCTCTATAGGGATTATCCAGTCGACTATTCTATTAGCAATCTCAAAAAAAAACATTTAGAACTAACTTCTAAATTGTACCACGGGCCCATGGTTTTTATCTGATTGCTAATCATATGGACTACCTATGCTCTGATACACAGAACTGACAGATCCTATCTCGATTCACACAGGACACCCTGAGGATCTATCTACACCCAACGAACAGGCGGAGGTCTGATCTTAATAGATCGGTGACGTGACTGCTATCTAAGTGTAGAAGATGTCTCATGTGCCCACAGTGGCATCTCAAGTCTAAGAATCACAAGTGCTACTCAACCCGATAAGATTCTTATTGACGTTAGTGTACCATCCATTAAGAATCTTCGGTGAGTCATTCAATGTTTATCCGCTATAAACACCTACACGTTTATACTAGTCTCCAAGACTTATGGTTCATTGAGAAACCATTGGAATCATATATTCCAGTATACGACATGTATCGGTCTCAACGGGTTTACTATACTGACCAAGTAGTGTAAACCTTGACCAGGAACTGTCTGAGAATGACAACGTCATGATACAGCTCAATGTCAGTTGCGACGCTTTTGCAACTGCACCATGACTAGTCATTATATGGTCATTACGTCTTTTACCATATTAAAAGATACATTATATTATAGAAACTGTATATATTATTCAAAATAATAACGTTTTACAGAAGTATTCATAAAGAAATACAATCGGGAATTGGCGCTCTGAGCACCAACCCCAACAAAAACTTGTTGTGATATTTTATATCGTGCCATAAGTGTATGGTGTCAAGTTTTAGTAAAGATGAGTGAAAGAGTGTCGAACCCACAGAGATTGTAATTAACTTACATTAAATACTATAATTGATACTCCTAACTTTATTTAGAAAATAATTAAATTAAGATTAAAACTAAAAACTAAAGAAACGAAATATTAAAACGTTGATAAAGATAATCCAATGAATAGAGAGATTCTAAAGTATGATTTCACCTAGTTATCCCCAATGTATTTATCATGCCATTCAATCCTTATTCCGTTGTATTGTTTATAAGTCAAGAATCCTAAAGTATTCAACTCCCTCTCCCGAGAAATAGTGAAAATATTATCAATTACGGACTTCGATATCCCTATAAAAATCTAGTAATCAATAACTCATTACGCTTTGTGATTCTTTGTTTATGACTTCAAAGGAACTATAGATTCTCCTGAACTCTATAAAACTCCTAAGTTATATCCTTCAGATCTTATTCAAAATCCCTCTCTCCCGAGAGATAGATTCTAAACATTCATCATCTCAGTTTGTGGCCAATAAATAAGAAGCATTAAATGCAAGAGAATATAAATAAACTGAATTATAATTTCATAAAACTCAATTTGGAAATCAATACATAGGTTCAAGCATTGGCTACATCATCCTTTAGAATTATAGAGTTAGTTCATGACTAAAGATAAAAAAAATGAAAATAATGTCATGAACATAATGTAAATCATTAGAGTTTAAAGCTAAAAACTAGAAGATTAAACCCGAATTGAATCCATTCGTCTTCGGACATCACCGCCTTCGTCTCTTCTTGTGCTGTTCAATCCTCATCCTTGGATCTCTCTAAAATATGTGTTTTGAGTCTTTAGTTATGTATTAGCCTCCTCCTCAGGGTTTTGCACGAGCTTATGTATTTATACAAAAGTATTGGAGTCCTTGTGCATGTAAAACCCTAAAAATTGATGTTTCTGAGAGTCTGCGCAGCGCCGCGACGCCGAAAAGTGGCGTCGCGACGCCAAATTGCGGGAATTATGTATGTAAGTTGCTGAGGAGGCGCCGTGGTGCCCATAAGCGGCGTCGCGGCGCCAGATTAAATTCTGGTATGTTATTTCCTGTGTTTTCCACTCTTCCCATGTGCTTCTGATGCGTCCGTAAGGTCCCAAAACACATACAAATGCTCCACGATCCATGTCTTAATGCTTTCCATAAATAAAACATAAAACAAACTACAAATACATTAAATGATACTGAATCTAACAAAATAGTAAGCTAAAAATGCAGGAATAAGTGGGTATAAACCTCACTTATCACTTGAAGAAGCCACAAATTTCACCCTTCACTAACAAGAATTGAAGAGAGCAAAACTTGAGGAAAATGGCATGAATGAAAGGCCAAAAGTGATTTGTTGGAAGATGATATTGTTGTTGGTGCTTGGAGCGCCAATCAGAATAGTGTATTGTGCATTATATTTTATTTACTAATAAAATAACTACTTTTTTTCATTTCAACCTTTACTAATGGTAATTTTATTATGCATATTAGATTGATATAGATATAAATATGCTCAGAATGATATCGACCGTAAAATAGTAATGTAGTAATATTGGATACTGGGTGGTTCGATATTGGGATAATATTACTATTATAAATTATTCTTAGTCGTTGGTTTTGGAATACGGTCGAATTCTTATAACCTAGAAGACCAGCACATGTCATATATTGGAATTGGAATTCCAATGGTTTAACCCGATGTAACATGAGCAAGTAAAGCTCGTATAGACATGTGGTTATTTGTTGGAGCAAATATTGAATGACTTATAGGTGATTCCTAATAGTTGGAAGTACACACCACCGTCAATTGGAATCTCCTCGAGTCGAGCAGCATATGTGATTCTTTGACTATAGGATAATATTGATTTTGTGTGTGATCCTTCACACTTTGATGCCATGTATGTCAGAGACCTTTCATGGTCTGACCGCTAGATGTTCGTTGGGTGTGGACTGATGCACTCGTTAATCAAATATATATCAAGATAAGATCCGTCGGCCCGTATGTGTACCATAAGGGGTTTAGGTATCCATGTGAGTAAGTCACAATTCATAAGACTTTGGCCAAATCCGATCACATAGAGTTCATCACATATATAAAAAATGATTTCTAATTAGTTGTAAAGAATCGTGGAAAGTCGACATGAGATGTGCAACTCGGAAACTTGACGGTGTAATATATATTTCCTAAGCACAGCTCCGATAGCCTACGACGGAGGGATTGTTAAACATATGTGATGACCTAGACTTGTATTGTTCCAAAAGGTCGCCATGTTCTTCACAAATTCGGAGGTGGTTGAATTGCGTACATATAAGCTAGGCTTATATGATGAACATGTCTGGACTTAGAGAGTCCCATAATATGAAATATACTCGTTAAGCACTTGAGTAGCCGATAATTTTTGATAATAAATAATATTGGGGTAGTTCTGGCATTTTGAGATGAGTGTGTGAAGGAGGTTCAATCTGGAGATCTTCTTCCGCATCCTGGCCATTTGTTGTTGGACAATTATGACCCATAGCGTCACTATTTGTACAGATCATGGTGTTGTTGTACAAATTAACTATGTGACATAGGAGATTGCACTCTTATCATTTGTGATTAGATCACCAAGATGTATAAATGATAGGAGGTCCCTATGATTTGTTCCTGGATTGAGATGATATGAGACAATATCAATCCACGAAGGATAAATCATTAAATATCACTAGTCAGAGTATTATCGAGATTGGACATCGATAATGCGTAAAAGACTAGTATTACACTTGTGAGCGTTGAGCACTTGTCCCGGAAGGCCAAGGCTTGGCCGAAGGCTTCTGGGGGTGTGAAGAAAAAGGGCAAGGCTAAATCGTCACAGTCTTCTGGGAAGACAAATGACATATCCCAAAATGTCTGCCTAAGCTGTGGCAAATGGGGTCACTGGAAGCTTGACTGCCGTATGGACAAGGCAGACATGAAAGAAGTAAATGCGGGGTAAGACTCCGGCTTCAGGTATGTTTGTTATAAATATGTCCACTACTAATTTTAAAAATTAGATTTTTTGATACTGGAGGTGGTACATACATATGTACTGATGTGCGAGATCTGCTGATTAGCAGGAGAGTGGCTTCAGATGAGATCGACCTACGAGTCGGAAATGGGACAAGAGTCGCTGTTTTGGCCGTAGAAACCTAAGTTTTGGAACTGCCCTTAGGGCATGTACTTAAATTAGGAGACTGTTATAATGTACCTAGTTTGACTAAGAACATTATCTCTGTATCTAGTTTAACCTGTTTGGGGTATACCTTTATATTCCAGAACACCGGGTGTTTTGTCTATAAAGATGATATTGAGATATACACATTAGATGTGAATAACCGTCTTTATATTTTGAATATAAATGAATCTCAAACATATAACATGACAAACAAAAGGCTCTAACCGAGTAAATCAGATGAGAATTATTTGTGGCATTGTTGTCTGTGACACATTAACACGACTCGTATATCCACACTTTCGAAGAGTGGATACTAGGACGAATTTGATCATAATTCAAATTATGTATGCGAATCTTGTTTATTAGGCAAAATGCCTAAAACACCTTTTAATGGTAAATGTGCAAGTGCCACCGATCTGTTAGCCCTCGTTTATAGTGACGTAAGTGGGCCCATATCTAGTTAGACTAGAGATGGATATGAATACTTCGTAACCTTTACGGATGTGGCATCACGTTACGGTTATGTGTATCTTATGAAACACAAGTCGAAAACCTTTGAGTAATTCAAAGAGTTTCGATACGAAGTAGAAAAACTGACCGGTAAAAGTATTAAAATATTACGGTTGGACCATGGTGGATAATACTTAAATATATGAGTTTCAAGATTACCAGAAAGAGTATAGTATTCTTTCACAGTGGACTCCTCCTAGAACACCTTAGTTGGACAATGTGACCGAACGGAGAAACCGAACTTAGTTGGACATGGTAAGGTTAATGATGAGTCACTCTGAGCTACCAATTTCCTTATGAGGATACGCATTAAACAGTGCAATACTTATTTTAAATAAAGTTCCATGAAAATCTGTTAGACAGACTTCATATTAGATATGAACAGGAAAGAAATTGGGTTTCTCATTCCTGAAGATTTGGGGGTGCTAAGCATGTTAAACGTTTGGATGATACCAAACTAGAACCCAAATCGGATAAGTGCCTTTTTTTAGGTTATCCTAGGGAAACCAAAGTATAGTACTTATACAACTCGCAAGAGAATAATGTATTTGTTGCTCTCCATGCGGTTTTCCTTGAAAAGGAATTCCTAAATGCAGTGGTAAGTGGGAGGAAAGTAGAACTCGATGAAAATCTGAGTGATATTATTCCAGGCACCGATCCCTTATGGAACATGAACAGTTTATCAGGGATGAAATTGTATCACAATCTTCGAATACACAAGAACCGCGTATGTCGGAGAGAGTCAGAAAACAACCTGGGAGGTATGGGTTTCTGATCTCACCTCATGTAGATATTAATCTTATTGAGGAAGATGGACCGACTACGTATGAGGAAATGATACAAGGTATCGACTCCTTTTATGGCAAAGTGCCATGAAGTCCTAAATGGATTCCATATATGCGAACCATGTTTGGACATGGTTGATGCACTAGAAGGAGTTAAACCTATTAGATGCAAATAGTCTTCAAGGAAGACAGACATGGATGACAACATATAAATGTATGCAGCTAGGCTTGTACAGAAAGGGTATTGTCAACGATATAGTGTCGATTACTACGAAACCTTTTACTCGTTGCCATGATTAAATCCATTCGGATAATGCTTGCTAATTGCTGCATATTTTGTTTATGAAATATGGCAAATGGATGTCAAAATCATTTTCCTTAACGGAAACCTTTTGGAGGATGTTTACAACATCCTAACGGTTTTGTCGTGCCAAAATATGCAAACAAGGCTTGCAAGTTAAATTGATCCATTTATGGATTGAAGCGAGCATTGAATTCTTGGAACCATCATTTTGATGTAATCATAATGGTATATGATTTAATTCAAAACGAAGATGATTCTTGTTTATATTAGAGGGTTAGTGGGAGCGCACTGACAATCATTGTCTTATACATTGATGATGTATTGCTTCTTAGCAATAACATTCCCATAGTACAATCGGTGAAAACTTGGCTTTCATAAAAATTCTCCATGGTATACCTGGGAGAAACAGGCTTTATTCTGGGAATAAAGATTCTTTGGGATAGATCTAGAAAGCTGCTGACACCCTCCCAGAGTTCTTATGTTTTGATATGTACGCAACCTGATGTCTCATATGCTTTGAGCATATGCAGTCACAATCAGGCCTATCCAGGTAATGGTCATTGGACTGAATAAAGAACATCCTTGAGTATCTTGGATGAACTAAGGATGCTTTCTGAGAATATGGGGAAAGGAGAACTTGAGGTAACTGGGTTCACCGCTGCAAGTTTCCAAACCGATAAAGACGACTGTAAGTCGTAATAAGGGTACATATTTAGTTTGAATAATGGAACAATGAGCTGGAAATCTTTCAAGCAAGATATTGTTGTAGATTAAACAACAAAGAGCGGAACATTGCTGCAGCTGAGGCAGTAAAAGAAGCATTTTGGATCTATATAATCCTAATTGGATTAGAAGTAGTTCTGTTAGCAGCTGAGCTAGGCTACATCACAGGCTAAAGAACCGTGGTCTCATCAACGATCCAAGTATATACTTAACTGATTCATCTGATTCATGAGATCGTACATCATGGCGATGTGATGATCGAATAAATAGCATCAGATGATAACCTTGCAAATCCGCTGAGGAAAGCTATTTCTCAACAGAATTTTGAGCGACCCGTACATAGTTCAGGTGTTGGACACTTGAGTGATTGGCTATCGGCCAAGTGGGAGATTGTTGGATAATTATGACCCATATCATCACTATTTTGTAAAGAACATGGTGTTCTTGTACAAAATTAACTATGTGACAAATGAAATTGCTCTTTTATCATTTGTAATTGGATTACCTGGATATATAAATGATAAAAGTCCATATGATTAGTATCAGATTAATAAGATATGAGACAATATTAATCCATAAAGGTTTAATTATTAAATATCCCTAGTCGTAGTATTATCGAGACTGAACATCGATAATGCAGAATGGGCTAGTATTACACTTGTGCGTGTTATGGAAGCGTAACGACATAGTTTTCATATATTTGGGTATTGGATACTCATGCAAGTGTAATAGGAGGTTCTGTTTACCGATGGTACGGAAATAGCTTCGCTCTAGATAGACCCCTCGGAATCCCATTGGTACTATGACTATGTGTCTATGAGAATCTGAATCAGGGTAGGTGTATTTGGTCTTAACCTGAGACTTACATCGCTAATACTTGCGACAATCAGTATACTTTGGTTTTGGTCGTCCGGGGCTTTAACGGATTCTGTGTATGCCTCTTCTGGGTATACTGATAATCGTAGTGTATTGGGTGTGATGTCAAGATGGAAGTATCACTTCAGTCATATGGAGATGATGATCACGCATGGATACAGAACTGGTACTCTATAGTGCTATAGCCATCGGGCCATCGGGAAAG